>OX632358.1:0-25687 GCA_951751655.1 Ophion costatus
AAACCCAAACAAACCCAAACAAACCCAAACAAACCCAAACAAACCCAAACAAACCCAAACAACCCAAACAAACCCAAACAAACCCAAACAAACCCAAACAAACCCAAACAAACCCAAACAAACCCAAACAAACCCAAACAAACCCAAACAAACCCAAACAAACCAACAAACCCAAACAAACCCAAACAAACCCAAACAAACCCAAACAAACCCAAACAAACCCAAACAAACCCAAACAAACCCAAACAAACCCAAACAAACCCAAACAAACCCAAACAAACCCAAACAAACCCAAACAAACCCAAACAAACCCAAACAAACCCAAACAAACCCAAACAAACCCAAACAAACCCAAACAAACCCAAACAAACCCAAACAAACCCAAACAAACCCAAACAAACCCAAACAAACCCAAACAAACCCAAACAAACCCAAACAAACCCAAACAAACCCAAACAAACCCAAACAAACCCAAACAAACCCAAACAAACCCAAACAAACCCAAACAAACCCAAACAAACCCAAACAAACCCAAACAAACCCAAACAAACCCAAACAAACCCAAACAAACCCAAACAAACCCAAACAAACCCAAACAAACCCAAACAAACCCAAACAAACCCAAACAAACCCAAACAAACCCAAACAAACCCAAACAAACCCAAACAAACCCAAACAAACCCAAACAAACCCAAACAAACCCAAACAAACCCAAACAAACCCAAACAAACCCAAACAAACCCAAACAAACCCAAACAAACCCAAACAAACCCAAACAAACCCAAACAAACCCAAACAAACCCAAACAAACCCAAACAAACCCAAACAAACCCAAACAAACCCAAACAAACCCAAACAAACCCAAACAAACCCAAACAAACCCAAACAAACCCAAACAAACCCAAACAAACCCAAACAAACCCAAACAAACCCAAACAAACCCAAACAAACCCAAACAAACCCAAACAAACCCAAACAAACCCAAACAAACCCAAACAAACCCAAACAAACCCAAACAAACCCAAACAAACCCAAACAAACCCAAACAAACCCAAACAAACCCAAACAAACCCAAACAAACCCAAACAAACCCAAACAAACCCAAACAAACCCAAACAAACCCAAACAAACCCAAACAAACCCAAACAAACCCAAACAAACCCAAACAAACCCAAACAAACCCAAACAAACCCAAACAAACCCAAACAAACCCAAACAAACCCAAACAAACCCAAACAAACCCAAACAAACCCAAACAAACCCAAACAAACCCAAACAAACCCAAACAAACCCAAACAAACCCAAACAAACCCAAACAAACCCAAACAAACCCAAACAAACCCAAACAAACCCAAACAAACCCAAACAAACCCAAACAAACCCAAACAAACCCAAACAAACCCAAACAAACCCAAACAAACCCAAACAAACCCAAACAAACCCAAACAAACCCAAACAAACCCAAACAAACCCAAACAAACCCAAACAAACCCAAACAAACCCAAACAAACAAACCCAAACAAACCCAAACAAACCCAAACAAACCCAAACAAACCCAAACAAACCCAAACAAACCCAAACAAACCCAAACAAACCCAAACAAACAAACCCAAACAAACCCAAACAAACCCAAACAAACCCAAACAAACCCAAACAAACCCAAACAAACCCAAACAAACCCAAACAAACCCAAACAAACCCAAACAAACCCAAACAAACCCAAACAAACCCAAACAAACCCAAACAAACCCAAACAAACCCAAACAAACCCAAACAAACCCAAACAAACCCAAACAAACCCAAACAAACCCAAACAAACCCAAACAAACCCAAACAAACCCAAACAAACCCAAACAAACCCAAACAAACCCAAACAAACCCAAACAAACCCAAACAAACCCAAACAAACCCAAACAAACCCAAACAAACCCAAACAAACCCAAACAAACCCAAACAAACCCAAACAAACCCAAACAAACCCAAACAAACCCAAACAAACCCAAACAAACCCAAACAAACCCAAACAAACCCAAACAAACCCAAACAAACCCAAACAAACCCAAACAAACCCAAACAAACCCAAACAAACCCAAACAAACCCAAACAAACCCAAACAAACCCAAACAAACCCAAACAAACCCAAACAAACCCAAACAAACCCAAACAAACCCAAACAAACCCAAACAAACCCAAACAAACCCAAACAAACCCAAACAAACCCAAACAAACCCAAACAAACCCAAACAAACCCAAACAAACCCAAACAAACCCAAACAAACCCAAACAAACCCAAACAAACCCAAACAAACCCAAACAAACCCAAACAAACCCAAACAAACCCAAACAAACCCAAACAAACCCAAACAAACCCAAACAAACCCAAACAAACCCAAACAAACCCAAACAAACCCAAACAAACCCAAACAAACCCAAACAAACCCAAACAAACCCAAACAAACCCAAACAAACCCAAACAAACCCAAACAAACCCAAACAAACCCAAACAAACCCAAACAAACCCAAACAAACCCAAACAAACCCAAACAAACCCAAACAAACCCAAACAAACCCAAACAAACCCAAACAAACCCAAACAAACCCAAACAAACCCAAACAAACCCAAACAAACCCAAACAAACCCAAACAAACCCAAACAAACCCAAACAAACCCAAACAAACAAACCCAAACAAACCCAAACAAACCCAAACAAACCCAAACAAACCCAAACAAACCCAAACAAACCCAAACAAACCCAAACAAACCCAAACAAACCCAAACAAACCCAAACAAACCCAAACAAACAAACCCAAACAAACAAACCCAAACAAACCCAAACAAACCCAAACAAACCCAAACAAACCCAAACAAACCCAAACAAACCCAAACAAACCCAAACAAACCCAAACAAACCCAAACAAACCCAAACAAACCCAAACAAACCCAAACAAACCCAAACAAACCCAAACAAACCCAAACAAACCCAAACAAACAAACCCAAACAAACCCAAACAAACAAACCCAAACAAACCCAAACAAACCCAAACAAACCCAAACAAACAAACCCAAACAAACCAGGGTTTGTTTGGGTCATTTCTTTCACGCAAACCAGGGTTAGTTTGTTTGGGTTTGTTTGGGTCATTTCTATCGCGCAAACCAGGGTTTGTTTGGGTTTGTTTGGGTCATTTCTTTCGCGCAAACCAGGGTTAGTTCGGGTTTGTTTGGGTCATTTCTTTCGCGCGAACTAGGGTTAGTTCGGTTTGTTTGGGTCATTTCTTTCGCGCGAACCAGGGTTCGTTCGGGTTTGTTTGGGTCATTTCTTTTCGCGGGGACAGGAGGTTGTTTGGGTCATTTCTTTTCGCGCGAACCCAGGTCGACGACGACGAGGACGAGGACTACCACGACGACGACGACGACTACCACGACGACGACGACTACCACGACGACGAGGACTACCACGACGACGACGACTACCACGACGACGACAACTACCACGACGACGACAACTACCACGACGACGACTACCACGACGACGACTACCACGACGACTACCACGACGACGACTACCACCACGACGACTACCACGACGACGACGACGACGACGAGGACGACGACGACGAGGACGAGGACTACCACGATGACGACTACCACGACGACGACTACCACGACGACTACCACGACGACGACTACCACGACGACGACTACCACGACGACGACGACTACCACGACGACGACGACTACCACGACGACGACTACCACGACGACGACTACCACGACGACGAGGAGGACGAGGACTACCACGACGACGACGACGACGACTACCACGACGACGACGACGCCGACTACGACGACGACTGCCACGACGACGACGAGGACAACGACGACGAGGACAACGACGACGACCGTTTGGGTTTGTTTGGGTCATTTCTTTTTGCGCGAACCGGGATTTGTTTGGGTTTGTTTGGGTCATTTCTTTTCGTACTAACCGGGGTCTGTTTAGGTTTGTTTGGGTTACGGGTCTCACGACCCGGGGCATGTGTGGGTTTGTTCGGGTTACGATTCTCGCGCGGACCGAGGTTTGCTTAGGTTTGTTTGGGTAATTTCTTTCCGTGTGGGTTTGTTTGGGTAATTTCTTTCCGTGTGGGTTTGTTTGGGTAATTTCTTTTCACGTGGGGCTGTTCGGGTTTGTTTGGGTCCACCTACGCGTGCTCAACAGCAAGCGCACCGTTTGTACAGCGTACCGCAAATGTGGAGTACGCCGTTCTGTGCAGTTCGGTGCAGAGATCTACGTTACCGACTGTCGCGACGATCTACAGTCGGTACACAAAATACCGCGTCCTACCGAAGGAAAAATATGCTACCGCGCCGCTAGCAGTCGACAAGAGGCGTCCCTTATCATGAGAAACACACAATATCCAAACAAATTATCATTTATCCAAAACAAATCAATCCCATCGACATTACATAACCGACTCATTCATTTTCTTTGGATCCTTCCAAATTTTAACCCTTCCATCCACACTGGAACCACCCCCATAATCCTCACTCCTATCCGCTCCGTCGACAAACATCTAATTATTTATCTTACGACTAATCGCAACCTTGTCGCAGCCCACTCAAATTAATTAATTCGATTACATTTCCATTACTCATTAACTATTACGTGTCGCCAAACAAGCCCATTCTCATCCCGTGCTCGATCAAGATCATCGCCGCTTAATTTCACCCCCATCAAGAATAACTATCAAATTATTTATTATCGGACTGAATTTTCTTCGATCGTGCTGTACAATTCATCCAGAATATACGTTACGACTACTGCCGTGGTCAAGTGGTCCGAGTCGGTATCTTCAAATCCAACGACCGAGGTTCGCGACGGATCTGCCGACACTTTTTTTTTTCCTTGCTCTCGTATCAACTGTTTTGACGATTTTCAAACAAAACGAAAATACACGCCCTCAATTCAACGAACGCTCTGGAATGCCACATTTTTATTTCACCCCACTCAAGACCAAACCCTTCCCCGCATACTATTTTTAGCCGCCCACCCCGTACGTTGTACGTTGTATATTAATATTCTTCTTTTTTCCAAACAAATCGCCCGTCGAAGTACAGACAGACCTACGACAAACACACACACACAGACACACGCTTCACCCGACAAAGGCACACGAAAACGACAAGTCCGATATACATACATAACTATAGCCAAATCGACCACGTCGCACGTGGCATCCCCCCCCCCCCCCCCAAACGCCACCAGCCACATTATTTTGCTAATGTTACTTAGCATGTTCTCTTCTTTATTTATAACTCATGTCTTCAATATTTAGTTCGCGATAATACGAACGCCAGGCCGTCGCTATTTTTCCCCCTACTCCATAGCGCCTACACGGAAAACAAAACGCAACGAATACACGTACATAAAACCAACGCGTTGCACGACACCCGCACGCATATTATATACTACGACAGTTTCCCCTTTATTCCGGAACCCCCCATCGTTTCGTAATTAAGGATGTTGAGTCCCAAATCGCAAATCATAATCAAATTCTTCAAATTTCGTACTTTTTCGTATCAAGTATTTCAGAGCTCGTGTAAAAACTTCATGACGATTAAGAAGCTATTTCTTTGCTACGATTAACATTGACATGCTTCATAGGGACTCAACATCCTCAAGTCAATCATCGAGTGCCCATTGGCAAAAAATAACAGTTCAATCCATTTATATTTTTTTTATTAACGTTTAAACAAGAAACAGTACATTGCGAACAAACCTCCTCAATATTTACCATTCGGAAAGTAATTCTTTCCCTCGTACTTCGACGAGACGAATTTTTACAACGACGCAATATTCTTTTTCTTCCCTCACCCCAATGTCCCTAAAGACCTTCAGCCGTTAATCACTTGCTCCCATTATCTCGTCTCTTTATATCTTTCCGACAAACATACACAATATTCATTCGTTCGCTCATTTTCACTCCGCCGACTACCTACCGACTGTACACACGTCAGTCTGTTTACCATGCGTTCCGCGAAACGTACACACTGCCGGAGCCCTACCACAACAAAACATCCGAGTTATCACTCGGTTCATCGAGTCCCCCTCCTGACGCCGGTCAATACAAATGTTTACACGGAATCCTTTCCTATACCAATGGCCACAATCGCCGCGCGCACCAACGTACGCTTCGTTCGATACCCTACCACATCCCCACCAGCCACATATTCGCACTCATTCCCGTACGAGTCACTACTTATCTCCAATTAATGTTCATCAACATTATGCGACCGAGTCGTCAATTCCCTCATTTTACATAATTCATCCGCAAATTATTCACTTTCGACGAACCGTCAACACGTCATCCTGCATGCATAAGCTATATGCATTGTTTTTTTCAAATACGCGTATGGTCAAGTTGTTAGCGTCTCTGATTTCAACGTTGAAGAACCGCGTTCGCGGCTCTCGTGGCACGGTTTTTTTTTTCCGCCAAACATTCTGCTGACACCCAACTAACAGACCCGGTTGAAGAAAACATACTTGCATAAAAAATTTCCCCTCCGCCAGGGGACCAAAACCCTCGGAATATTTTATAACGTCGCATTTTCTCATTTCAACACACTTTACATTTTTTATACTCCCATTCTTTAGCTTTTAGAATACTTTCTTATTTTATACAACTTTTTACCACTCATACACCGCATATTCACATCTCATCCCCACTTCTTCCCATCACAAATCACATATGCAAACTTAGCCAACACCTTAATATACCACATACACAATCAACAACCGTCTAAGCCTTACCAAATACCCATAAAACAATAAGCACAATCATATATATATATACACACACACATATATATATACGTTTTGATAATTTCATATTTATTACAAGTCCACTCCTTAATGAACTATTTTATTACTCTTTCTCCAAAAAAAAAAAAATCGACTCGCCCAGCTCCAGCGTAGACTACGAATCATTTTTTTTTTCTACTTTTACTTCTAATCCTTTTTATCTTTTTATCAACTTCAAAACTCTAAGCAATACCCCCTTCGACAATAATATTAAAAATCTTTTTCTTTCCATCGCAACTCGATCTCCGCAAACAAGTTTCCATCAGACGATAGCGCCTTCCTTTCCTCCCCCTAATCACGCTTAATCCCATACTTTATTAATAAATTCCTCGCATTAACTCGTTACACTCGTCTCTTTATTTCTTTCCGTTTCGTCATTACTCGCACCCATATTTTTCTACATTCGCCGATTCATTTATCTCTCCGACGATACAATACTTTGCTCTTAACCGCCACCGTGTTCTACAGTACGGTATCATTCCACGATGATGGTATCGTGAATTTTCGGTACGCCCTACCAATGGTACGCTTGACCGACCGACCGACCGACCAACCGACCGACCAACCGACCGACCGACCGACCGACCGACCGGCCGACCGACCGACCGACCGACCGACCTCGCACCGCCAATTTTTCACCCGATACTATTCTATTTTCGTCAATGCGTACGAGGAAGAAAGAAAGAAAAAAAATGCAATTCGGTCTAGTGAAAGAGAAGAGATGTTATTATTTGCGTACATTCTTTAAAACCCAAACACAAAAAAAAACATGAAATCATTTCTCCTAACCCCATACAGATCGTCCTGAAAATGTGTGCTTGTTAATTATACGTACACAGAGAGAAATGTATAGTAACCTCAACCATATTTCAACAATATTTTCTATTACCCTGAGGGGACAATAATATTTTATAGTCATGGTAAATGCCGGAAAAAAAAAAAAAAAAAAAAGTACCGACCGAAGAGTATGAGCATAGAACGGATTATCAAATTATAATACAAATGATCGTTCATCGAGTGGAGCTACTTTTTTATACCAAGGCGCGAACATTTTTTTGGTTTAAATATTTTTTGCAGATTCATTTTGACGTACTTTTACCCTTCAAACAATTTGTCGATTAAATTTCTATCCATCGCGATATTCGGTTATGCGGTAGTCTTTGGTAGCATGGAGAAATGGCACGAACGCACGCTCTTCCGATTGCAACTCCTCTAACAGGCGTTCGACATAGCCGATAAGGGATTTGCGATAGTGTATGAACGAAGCGAAATTTACGAACCGCGAAAGATCGACAAATCAACATCGCCTGTGTTTGTTTGGGTTCGTTTGTTTAGGTTTGTCGATCTTCCGGTTCGCAATTTTCTCGTTCGTGTATGCAGATAGACGAAAGAAAATTGCAAAATGCAATAAAGGGCGGAAGCCTGTTGAGCTGATAAAAGGTTATATATACGCAAGTCATGTACGCAAAAATTATTTACAAGCTGCCATATCGGATTGTGGCCATTTGTATGTATATATTTATTGCCCGACAATCTTGCTTAGCCGATCATTTGTGTATTTTCTCTCGATGCATTCTTGGCCGCGTACTTGTATGTGCAGCGGATACATCGTACACCATCACAATACCTTTTTCAAACCTAATTGTGGTATTGACTTGAAACTTCATTATTTTTGAAAACTTGTGGTGTGTTTGTTTGTGTAGTGTAATTTGGCGTTTATCGAAACACAATATGTTACAAAAGACCATAAGTCACAAATTTAGCATGTAAAATTTGTCCAATAATGTCGAAAATATGGCGACTTAAACTGTGCGAAAGAAAGTAAAAATTTGTTTTTTTTCCCAATCACATTATTTTTCCTTCACCGCCGCAATAATCGTATTTCAAAGTGCCCGTTTAATGCTTCTTTCGTAAATTAGTTCAGATTGGCAACCTCGAATTTTTAGATTTACAGCGTTAGATTGAGGCAGTGATAATTGTCTTTTAATTAACGTAGTGTTGAACTCTGCATGATTTATTCGACGAGAACTCCATTCGATACTTTTTGTGTAAAGGGTGATATATTTTTTTTTCAAAAAGTAACAATTTATCACTTGATACGAAATCGCGTCTATTTCAAGCGGCCACCTGTAAAATTTCAGCCCGATGAATGGTTAGTTTAGCAGCTTCGAAGCTTCGACAGGCGAACGAACGGCCATTATCCGCTGGTACGCTCAAACACTTTTCAATTTCAACACTAATATTGTTACTCCCAAGATAGCAACATTGCCGGTATAAAATAAATCGCAAAACGTTCACAACGATCGTACTTGTATACACAGAGTGATAGACCGTCGAACGGTTTGCTTTTTATTGTTCGTGTCGTTCAACGCGCTACCAATAGATCAAGCATCAGAAGACGAAGAGGAAGAAGAAGAAGAAGAAGAAAAAGAAGAAGAAGAAGAAGAAGAAGAAGAAGAAGAAGAAGAGACATAAGGGAGAAAAGGAAGAAATACAAAGTCGCAAGATTGAACGTCATGTTGCAGTACAACAGGGGAGACAATACGACGTATGTGTATGCTTTCAACGCTTCGGAAGATCGGATAAAAGCATTTACCGTGTCACGTAACCTTATAAGATTCTCGGCCTCGCCGAGAGATGAGGCGCGAGACGTCAACAGCGACGAAGATGGCTACGTGGACACGGAACGCCACGATAGTAACACACAACGCCGCATCAGGCCAAGATTGACGGACGTATTTTCTGCTTGTGCACGCCTCTTGCGCGATGTGTACACGGAACGAGTGCTGTAAGAAAACTATTCTGATACAACAACTATGGGGCTCATGATAAAAAAAAAACAATTCGAATGAAACAACGAAGACCAATGGCCAAGGATAAATAAGAATGGAACAATGATAAAAAAAAATAAGCGTATAACAAAAAACGCATTGAAAATCTGCGATGGATAAAATAAATATTGGTCTGATGTATACGAGGGGAAGAAATTGGAGACAGCAAAACGATGAACATCACTTTTCTACGATTCAATTTCTGCGTCTCGACATGATAAATATGCGAAGTGACGATCGCCGTAGGCTTGTTAAACAAAGACAATGAAATATCAAGCGCATAATTACGTGATTCCTCCGAGCAGCATCCAGCAGGCACACCATAACGGAAATACCGTTATGGTGTGGCTTGGGCTTGGGATTAATACGCGTAATTGGTGATAAGTTTGCCAAGTAAAACGCTCTCGTACAGAGCGCAAAGGGTCACATAATTTTAATTGTCTTCTGTCCCTTACTTTTTTGTCCAATAAAACCATTCGGTGGAGTGAAAAGTGTATGCTCTTGAAACAAGTCGTTAACCATTCAATCGGAATCAATGCACGTTTGAAATGAGCTCGCAACGATTTTTCATCACTATTTGTGTCTATTATTTCTAAAAGTAATCAACACTTTGATCTAATGCATACGCAGGAAAAAGTTTAAAAATTGCGCTAAGTAATAAAAAAAATTTCCCCAGAACATTGTCGTTTGTTTGGGTTTGGGTGTGGGTTTGGGTTTGGGTTTGGGTTTGAAAATTTTGCAACGAATCAATCGAGTCGATGGCTACATTCAACAGAGAAGAAAACATTTCTCGTCTCATCACCGTTGCGTGGTGTGTTCCATTTGCCAATCGTGTAATAGAATTGTCGACGCTTGTTTCTCTGAGGACGAAACGAGTCGAGTTGGGATACAGAGCCACCAAGGTTTTGTGATTAGAAGAGCAGAAATCGCTGAGAGCTATCGTTATATACGAACTATGCCCATCGACATACAAAACGGTATAGGCAACGGAATTTTCTGCTCCGGCAACCCCAAGAGTGGAACATATCTATACTTATTTACTATATTCTATACTCTATACTATATTGAAATAGTAAAGCCTGCCTGTTTATCTGTTCTGTGTCTATCTTCTCGCATCACTTGAAAACTACTGAACCGAATGAAATATGGTGATTTCTCTGTTGTATAGCTTGAAATGCCGCCAAGGTAACGCGGTACAATGTTTCATTATAATCGAACGAATATAAGTTGAGCAATTGATTATTGTACAATAAAACGTTATCGAGGGAGAAGTTCTGACGGGTTGCGGATAGAGCGAGATGGTGTCTGTACCGCGCGAATACCGCTTATTCCCAACAACTTGCCGTTTCAATTCAAACGAGTGCCTGAAGGTACCCGCAACCGCGTCTGCTTTGCAATGACCATTAATGGAGTTGCTTTTCCAGCAGCGTAAATCAAAATATTCACACCGTCGAGTAAATGATTTTTTTTTACTGAATACCCGGCTTTTCCAAGTACGACGATCCATTTAACTCATTGCTCTTCCTCGGCAACTGATAGAACCGTCGCAGATCCCATTTTTCGTCCTTCTGATACTTTATTTCTCAACTGTCTTTCCGACAACACGGTCCGAGGTTACTTTTTCACTTGATGCTCGCATGGCGTATTGACACGCCACCCTCTCTCACCAATTTGACAGCTTCCCTTGTATGGTCTTCTGCGTATTTCCGAGCTGGAGCCATCCCTGTAAATGTAGAGAAGAATTCTATTTATTTTCAATACGAGACTGAACTGGAGGAATGGACACCACTCGAAAGAAAGTACTTTTAAAATGTTTTTTTTTTTTACCAAACAACTGCAAGTAACGCAGTTGTAAAAGAATAAACTTTATCAATTTTCAAAAATAAAACTAATTATGGATATTACGTGAAAATTATACGTTTTATTCATATTCGACAATTATAAACTACTATTTTATCCGAAAGTAATTTTTAATCATTTTGCGACGGAGATTCGGTTTAATCCCGTGAAAGAAATTAGAAGGGCAGCCGTAAAAAAAATTCGGGCCCCGTGAGGGTTTGAATATGGATTGCCTACTAGGGCTTCCAACCCAACACAATCGGACTCGGCCCCGACAGGAAAATAACAGGGTTGGGTAATTTATTTAAAAAAGGCGGTAGCGAGTAAAATGGTAAAGGGCCCAGATGGGAGTCATCAGGGCATTGGTTGTTACAGGGCATACAATATAAACTGTAAAACCGAACTTGCTTTTTATTTTCTAATTTCGAGGTGAATAATAAATAATCCTTTATTTGAGGAAAATAGTTTTCATTATTGCTAAACACTTCTCTTGCTATGTATCCACTAATAAAGTTGATCATTATAGGGCAGTAATAGGGTTGCTTCGTGGCTTCGATTGTGTTATGTTGAGGCAACCAGTCGGACCCTGATTTATAAGCCCCTTTAGGCCCTCGTCGACAAAGTGTGACCGGCCTCAAAGGGACCTGGTCGGGTGCCTTTTTAGGACCCTTTCAGAGTAAGGAATAAATATTCGGGGCCTAGTCGAAGCCCTGGCTGAATTCTTTCACGGGATCTGTTCAAAAAACTAATGGTCTGTCTTTGTTACACGCTCATGGCAAAGGGGTGTGGGGGTACAGAGGGCGGAGAGAGAGAGGGAGAGAGAGAGAGAGAGAGAGAGAGAGAGAGAGAGAGAGAGAGAGAGAAAAGTCCGCAACTACTTTATACACAATTTGATGCTCGCTTCAAGGTGGCGCGAAGGCAGTGTACCTGAGCAGGGAGGAAACAAAAGTGTACTTATTCGCATTTGTATCACGCTGTGCGTGATACGAATGCGAATAAGTTACTCGGTGCTACCGAGGAGTCTGACGAGGGGAACACAGTCGGCATTCCGCACTAATTGCGAGGCATCAGCGTATTGCAAGCAATCGAACTAGGGAAGGGGCGGAGATTGCAACGCATGGAATTCTCAGCAACTGTATCTAACGCATCTAACTTTCGGTTTAATCCACCAAGATTTAACCCAAACAAACCCAAACGTTCAATCAGAGCGGTCTTGTCAAATGGTGATTTTTTTTTTTTTTTTCGTCGATGATACAAATATTCGAAGGAATAAATAAGAAGAAAGAAGAAAAGAAAGAATAAATAAGTGTGGCAGAATTGTTTAATTTACCTGTTTCCATATTCAATATGGCGTTGCATAACTTCTAGTTGCATTGTCACAAAAATTAAATTTATGGATTTTTCATTGGCTGGGATTGTCTGAGAGAGAAAAAGACATGAAATACGAATGCGTCGAGGTTTTTCAATGGAATGCTCAACGGATGAGCCGGCGGTATGGGCATACCCTTCATATCGCATATCATAACGGAACGAAGAAACGTCAAAACGAATTTTCCACGTCCGCAGTATACAGTTTACGAACATCACAAGCCGTAGAGTAATTTTGTCGCAATCTCGCTATGGTATGTTGCACAGTTCTTCGTGTGTATGTCTCCGGCCTAGTTTAACGTTATCCCGAGAATACTCGTAGAATAGTTCTTGGCTCAATTAAAGTTTCCTTGTCGTCCTGTTGCAGCCCCCGTGAACGGAAAAACCGTTCTGCACGTGGTTCGCGAGAGAAGTTAGTGTTGACGCATTGTTCGCAGACCACTTTGAAGCACGCTTTTTCGTTCCCGCAAACAATCTCTCGTAAGTCTCGTACGCGGCGGCCGCGTTCCGTCTTGACCAGCATGCGAGGACTTGGTAATCATGCATCACTTTTCCAAGGCCTCTTCAATTTTTATCCGTTATAATGCCGAACGTGTAATAATGATAGAAAAATCCAAATATTGGTTTCGATTTCTGATTGAGAGAGCATTTTATCATTGGTCATGTCCATCTAAAATATTTAATACTTTTAATGATGTAGACAAAATTGAATTTTACGTATTGTACTTTTGTTAAACTATTTTTTCAAAGTAACCACGATTTTTCTTATTTTTGTACCAAACAGGCTAATGTCAGGATACATTGCGAGCAAAGTACACCTGTATACACCTGTCTACCCGGCCAAACCATTCACATATCCTGAAAAGTGGAGCCAGTCTTTAAGAATTGGGTTTGTAATATATTTTGCTTTTTACCTCATCAAAGACATTTATAATTGATTGGGATCGGAGGAATACATGTTTTGGAAATTATATTCGCCATTGAAAGAAGCATTCATTTCATCGATGATAATCGACGAGGATAAGAATACTTGTGATGAATACCCGGATTACAATAATTAATTATTTGAGCATAACGAACGGTCAAATTATTGAATGAGGCAAAAAAATGAAGCAGATGCTTCGTGGCTTCTTAACGGCTTGTTGCCATGTTGGGAAATATCAATGTTCCGGCCGGGACGACGTCACCCGGACGTAATTCGCCAACAATCCGCCAGGTGGGGCTACAAACGAAGCCCTTCGCGTAAGCAAGGCACCATCGTACGAGACAAAAGTTCGTCCTGTGCGTTGTACCACATACAGAAGTAAATGGGCTGGTACCGCGTGCACTTACGCTTACGATTTAGAGTTATTTATGAAATAACCCTTTGCACTCGAGGCATTTTTCGCTCCTATAGTTAATGATACGAGCAAGATTCGTCTCTTGAGTGCAATGGGATAATAAGTATCAGTATACCACCTAAGGGACTGTGCACACGGCGCGCAAACGACGCGATGCACACTTGAACCACGCACGATTTTTCGACTGACGAACGCGCCGTGAACGCGCGTTGCCTACGCGTAGAACATACGACGCCGTGTGCACAGGCCCTATACTATCTTTTTTACTCGGGTAGGTCGTCAAAACCCTTTTCAGTACTTGATCGTTGTTCTCTCCAGTTCCTAATCAGTTGCCAATAAATTCCCGGTAAAGAGACTGGCCGATACGATCCCGGTCTAAGACCGTTACATGGCGAACCTGAACCACAAACGCTGGGCGGCCTGCTGATATTATGGCCTGATATATTATTCAGGAAAGGCAGATCAGGGCCAGGACCTTGTTCCGACTCAAATTTCTATAGGTGCACAATACGAATGAAACAAGTTAAAAATGCTTGCAAAAACAACATTTAAGCCCGCACATAGTCTCTCAGTTATCGTGCAAAGGGTTAGAAAAAATAATTGAATGGCCGTTTTCCTGTACAAGGCAGTGACTGTATCGTGTATATATTTGCCGTGATTGATCGCAAAGATCGTTCGGCAAGCGTGCATCCATCGCGTGCTTTCCGTTTACTCTTGCCACGCATGCATGTAGCACCGCTACATAATATCTGTATATACGCCTATACATACCCCTTAGGCGCCACTCTGACAGGAAAATTGAGTCAGAAGCGTCGCCATGCTACTACAGCGAAGGGGGCCTACGAATGAGGGACGAGTACGCGGTAAAAAGAGCTGACAACATTTCGCAGCTCGCACACCGACGTGGTGAAGCACTGTACATATGCAAAAGAAGCCAGTAAGGAGGGCAAAGGGACGGACGAAAGGTGACCGAGGGGTATACTTAATGACTGTGATTATCAATAATAACCACAAGTTATCTTGCACTTTTTACGCACCGATGACAGAGAGAATGCACGAGGCGTTTTATATACGTAGTAGTACCATTATAATTAACAGTCAAAAAGTCTTGATAAAAAGTAACAGGGTCATCAGATCGAATTGAAAAGTGACGACGGCGAAATGAGAATATTTACTATCGTCAAGGTGCCATTTTCATTGGAAAATTGAAAATGATTATTTTTCCATTATATATAAGAAAGTGGATCGTGGCATTATTGAATAAAAGAGAGCCTGGTTATCCCGTTGTCATCGAAAAAGGAGGTCACAGATTAACAATGATTATGCCAATCAGAGCTCCGAACGTATCGTATTCCGCTTTTTCCATGTTGTATATTGACCGCAGTTTGGTGCAGTCCTGTAGTGTCCCTCTGGGAGAGAGCGAGCGAGAGAGAGGGAGAGAGAGAGAGAGAGAGAGAGAGAGAGAGAGAGAAAACTCAATAACCGAACGACCGTGGATATAACGTACGTTGTACGCGAGCCGTTTACCACGCTATACGTAAGCGGAGAGCTAAACCCAGCGCAAAAACTAGTTTATTAATATGGGTAGCACGTTCCGGTGTAATCTCTGTTCGAGTTTCTTCCAGGAACGATCATACGAATCCAGGAGAAAGGCACTTCGTATAATGCATGTATCCATGGTCGAGTCCTAGATATCAACCCAAGTATCTGCAATTCTCTGATTTTCTCACAAAACATCGCCCCTGACGTGCCGCGTATGTATGCCGGCTACGTTTTAAATCGACAACAGCTGAAACCGCTTGCCGGGCGGGAGAAAAATGTTAGTCACAGTTTCCCATTCCAACCCCCGAAGTAAACACCCGTGGAGGATAATTTTCAAAATTCAGACTCCCCGAGTTTAAGATTATCGCGACACTACCGCGCGCGCCCCATGAAACGCGCTAGATGCAACGAATTGAGGGGGGGGGTTCTGAGCATTGTATATTTAATTCCACACTGCACTACGTATGTACATTCGAATTTACAGTGCACATTGGATATTAGTATGATATATTTCACGGAAATGTTGCGGCGGGTTTTTCCGAATTGCTCGACATGCTCGCCCTACCACGCACTATATCCGCAATTGATACATCGCGCTTTGATATCACAATAAATTGCGTTAGCTTGGACACGCTGTTAATACTGTAAATCACGTACACCTCTATTAAGGGACATTCCGAAAGGTTGAAAGCCATTTTTTCTGAATTCAAGATTTCCTATGTTTGGAGAATTGCCTAGACATTTTACTCGTGCGGATAAAAGTCATCGCGCGTCAGACGACGACGCGACGCGCACAGTAATATTGAATTCCCAAAAGCTAGTCGAAAAGCGATAACCTTCTTCTATTCGAGTGAAACTTGGTGCTAAGTGGTTAGCTTTGCGCAATCCTTTCCCGCATCATTCTGTATTTTCTTCTATTCAGAAGTTTGACGAAAATATGGAGCGATGTAGCAATCGCAAACGTACTAAAATGTCAACATGTATTTCTTGCCTAGTCACACCACGACCACTGTACAAGCGAGACGAAAAGAAATAACTCATTCTATTGATTATATTTTTGTACGAAATAAAAAAATGTAGAAATCGCTTAATTATTTCACCCGTACGTCTACAGATTGTATATAGAATTATTTCAATACAATGTCATTTTATTTTAAGAATAATGTAGATATTTAGAAAACATAAGAGATTAATACATAAAATAATATGTTATCAAAATCAATCACATTTTTACAATATTTGATAGTATTGTAACAATGTCATATATCGGTGGAACTCCGTGTGTTGAGACATTTATTTGGGTCAATACATTTTTTTATTCAATTGGTTTTTTTTCTCTCTTATTGTCAGTGTAGAAACGAGCTGTGCCTACACACAAACGTAGAGTCGAACTCAATAAACATGTCATGCCTACACATTGCTTAGAATTTAATTTTTTCAAATGTTTCAGTGTCAATTCGGCAATAGTAATAGCAGGTCAAAACATTCCGAATTGCATGGAAAAGTTTAGTTTGATTATTCTTTTCTGCAATCGTAGATAGCGATAGAACGAAAAAAATTAGCCCGTAATTTCCTAAAAGTATGAGCACATTCAACGAATACATATATATGTATCTACGGTTAAATGACAGAGCGGCTCGATCGACGTAAAGCTGTGGGAATAGCAAAGCTTGTCAGTTGAAGCCCTTATATTCCGCGTGTCTAAATTCTATGCCGGCTCGCGAGATAATCGTATTGCGTGACCGAGGAAGACTCCCCACTGCGACATGGCTCGTATCTCGCGTACGACGCTTGTTCCCCGTATCTTCTCGATACTTTATCGTCTGGTGGTGTAAAGCATACGAGAAATTGCACTTTTGCTTTGGGCGCCCATACGCGCACGCCGTGGTGTGCACGTATAATGCGCGCGTGCTCGGAAAATTCGACTTACTGTCCGTTTCAATTTCTAATACGAGACGAAGATAATCGGGTAATATCAATCAGATTCGGAATAATTACCCTAAAGAGGCTAAAAATAGGGCATTATCCAGCCAACGACCACTATTATACTAAGAATACTTTTCGGCTGATTTTTATTTTCTTCCTTGATTGACAAGCGATGCAGACTATGCCGTTCCGTACAAGAACTAGTAGTAGTAGTTTATTCCGCCTGTACAGCTTTCGCTTTTTACAAAACCTCCTTTCTGTCAATCCTTACAATCTACGTTAAAAACCTTATTAACTATAAACTATACTATACACGCTGTGCCCTTACTTATATGTACATGAGTCTCCGCACGCGCCACCTTACGCGTTTTCCCCTTTCTCCTCGTCTCTTCCTTCGTACAATATTTAATCTTCCGCCACTCGGTCCTAAACGGCTTTTGCCCTTTTTAACTTTGCAAATGTCCCAAAATATTCGCATATTGCCATCACCGGGTCGCCCCTCAGCGTTTCTTTCGTCCAGCGCTCCAACTCCTCACCCTCTCGCCCACATCTCCAGGCGTCCACGCCCCTCCCCCACACTTCTTTTATCGCCCCCCTCGCTAATTCGCGTTTCCATATATGCTCTAAGTCCTCCTTGTCCTCTTGACATATTCCGCAGGTCCGTACAAGAAAACTATATAAACGGTTAACCGTAAATGTGTTTAAAAGCAGCGTCTTTTATATTATATACGAAAAGTGTACCGTTTAGACTGCGAATATAGAAAGTATCGACGATTCTTTTCTATTTCAATTTTAATTTATGATTTTTACAACCATGACAAAAGATTATAACATCTTCAATCAATGGACAATGATTTTCCACGCGGTCCATTTGGATTTATTCGTTCCCGTTTGATTGCCGGTTTGCCTAGATTTTTGTAACTGCGTAAATTTACTACTGCTCTTATCACGCGTTTATTTCGGTGAATGCTGCGAAGTGCGGGATGTATTAAAGTTATGGTATTTCGCGGTGAGTCGTACGAACACGAGGGGCGAGGGTGCAAGTTTACTCTCCGCCCTTTGTACGATGCAAACATTTAGAGAGAGAGAGAGAGAGAGAGAGAGAGAGAGAGAGAGAGAGAGAGAGAGAGAGGGGGGGGGGGGGAAAGGAGGGGCAGGGAAGAAAGAAGAGAAACCTACAGATGAGAATAAAGTGACTACAGAGAACTTACAGTACGGGGACGTTGAATCGTGCGGTTTACACCTTCCACAAAGGGCAGAACGGAAGACGGTCGAATAAATCATGTGGCCAAGTTACAGGCTAACGGAATATACATACATTACGTGCTACATGTCTCTACTTGAATATTTATGCACATATACGTATACGTACGAATGTAAAATAATAATTCCATGAGAGACGGGTCCCCCCCGGACCCATACCGCGTGCATTGTCTATTGCTAGGTTCATATTTCTTTCTTAGACAAATTCGTACAAAGAGTGTTAGGGGGATAGCTAAAAATGTGTCTCTTTGTTTCCTCCAGGATGACGGACTTTTCGGAAAAATTGACAATCCTCATTCAACGTTCTATTATTGGAACGAAGATAATATGAATCCCTTTTTCCGAAATGTTATCCATATTGGTGAAAAGTACGCAACGGGTTGTCAACCGAGCGCGGACTTTTCGACGTGTCTCAATAATTCCACGGAGTTGCGGGGGGTGGGGGGAGGTGAAAAGAAAAAGATGTCAGTGGGAGAGGGTTAGTGGGGTTGGGAGAGCACTATCCGGTTGGAAGCTAATTAACAGTCATGAAAAAATTGGACAGATTTCTATTGACGGTGAAAAATAGACGGTGAAAAATAATGTGAATTGGGAGAACGTATAGAATTTGATCGAATTGGATTTTTCTTCCAATTATTCTGGACGTATCGTCCCATGCATATTATAGACCGCGTCACTTTCCGCGAGTATATAAATGCGTATGTATATTAGACTGATTGAAAAAAAAAATTTTTTCCTTCTGGATTCTCGTGCTATTGTTGGGCACTAATGAAAGAAAATTTCTCTAAAAAATGGGCGCGGTCACTCAAATTTTAGAGGTAGCTATCTCGACTTTGTTGTATTTGAATTTTTTTTAATGAACGTATTGCATTTATTTCGTAACAAAAATAAACTCTAACAATTTGAAAACATTGCAATATTCACAATTCAAATCCAGGTAGATCAATAATGGCGTCTATACTACTGTCGTTATTCATGTAGATTTATTTATACGCATTAACATTTCGCACTTTTTACAAAAAATTAAATTATAAGCTTTTATTCATAAATCACGTGTTGACATTTTCAAAATGCGACACATATAATATTTTTATTATTTAGTTCATTAGAGGGTGGAGAAAGGCACTAGAGGGAAAGAATTTAGTAGAAGAGATGTGTGAGGTTGCGAGGCATTTTGAGAATATAGCGAGGAAAAAGGGATCAGGGGAGCCGAGATGAGGAAAGCGAAAGAAGGCACGAAAGCGGGGAAGGAATTTGTATGAACGCAAGAAGCGCTACGATAATAGGATTGAGGTTTGATGATTAATAATAAGAAGCCTTGTAAAGAAAGAACGAAAGCAAGAAAGGAGATAATGTAAAAAGCCAGCAAGGGTGTACATGAAATAAAAGATTCTGTACTACTACATACACTGCCGGCCAAAAGTATGGATACACCGAGAAAAATTTCGCGCTGCGCTAAAAGTTCGATATCTCTGTGAAAAAAAAAAGATATCCGGATTTCCAAGGCGGCATTTTAAAAGGGACAAATGAAGCTTCACTTTGCGTTTTGGAAAAGAAAATTTCGATTTTTTTAGACCCAGGGCGCCATTTTTAAAATGGCCGTTTTTTGGCGGTTTAAAATCGGCTGCACCTCTTTAGGGCATTTTTTTTTTCAATGAACCTTAAATGATAGAGCAATATCTATAATTTCCTTTTTTCGAAAGTTTCGTACGATTTTTTTTCACCGAGTTATCGCATTTTTTTGGCTCAAAAAGACAATTTTGAAAAGATGCTGTTGAAATGAGAAACTTTGAGGTTTAGAGGAAATTGCCAGAAGGAAAAAAAGTTGCGTTACATCGTGTTGAATCGAGCAGAATTTTTTCAAAATTTTTTGCTCCAACATTGAATAAAAAAAAAAATTTCTTCAATTTCTTTTTTTTCTCAATTTTTAGCCGCACAAAACATCCACCTCTTACCTCTTAGCTCATCTAAATACAAGGAGCGAAAATAAAGCTGCTTGTCTTTGTTTACATTTTACCTTCATTATATAGTTCATTATTATTATCAGTTTTCGTTGAATTATCGATGATAAAACAGCGTTTGAAATATTGTTTGGGCTGAATTTATTTACGGGTTCATAATAATATTTTCGATTTTGTTTTCTAGGGATTCAATGTGTGTGCGATATGCTTTTCTTCGTCGCAAAACAGCTGTGAAACATACTATTTCCGTTATTTATTCTATTTCCGGTATAATCTAATACCATGATCATATTTATTGAGTAAAATCATGAAAAAAAATAACAAAAAGTCGAGATAGCCACCTCTAAAAATTGAGTGACCGCGCCCTTTTTTTAGGGAAATTTTCTTTTATTAGTGCCCAGCAGTAGCACAAGAATCCAGAAGGAAATTTTTTTTTTGTTTTCTAATCAGTCTAATGTATATTACCCATATTACGCGCAAATGTATATACATATATGGTTTCTCTGGCAAACTTGCCTTGTATACTCATCTTTTCCATTTATTCCTTGTGCCATAGAATTGCCAGCGGGTCTATATAGCTCGAAAGAAAAACGCGTAAGAGTTCGGCGCTTTACGATCACATTCTTCTTCCAGCCGCAACCAAAGGGATAAAGTGCCCTGTGCACCGCGAGTCACGCGAAGCGCGGTGAAACGTACGAGAAAAAAGAGGAAAACGTGGAAGCGAGGAGCCGCGGAAAATGGGTAAGAGATATAGAGAATCTCCGGGGGCAAAAACTCGTTCGAACTACACACTCGCACCAAGTCCGGAAGGCAACAGTATATTGATTCTCTTTCGGGAAGCTGACATTTGTACCATTTCTGCGTTAAACGTCGGTTCGTCCATGATTGCTCACTTTGCTAGAGAATCGCGATGTAAATACTAAAAAAACAACGTGTACACTGTTATATTTTAGTCTACAATTCGTAGAAACGCTACAGCACGGTATAATCGACGTAGACTTGGTCTTGTTCGTACACACACGTATCTTAGTATCTATTAATATGCATATGGGCGTCTTGTGTGTACGTATACAGGGTGTTTGGCGCATGGCCCGACACGATTTTTGAGGGGGTTGAGGGGCGGGGGGGGGGGGGGGGGGGGTCAATCGCAATTTTCTTCACCCTTAGACCCTATGTCCTAAGTGTCACGGTAATTAAGATATGATTTTTTGTTCGTGTTTTTTGCTACCCGAAATTTTGCCTTCGAATCATCATAACTTTTGTGTTGGTGCTTGTAATAGCCCGAAATAACGTTTGTTGTATTCTGCAATGAATGTTTGTTTCGAATAAATCATTATTTAATACAATTGGTTTCAAGGAAATGACTCATGAACTTCCAAAGTCTTAAAAATGCATATAAATATATGAAAAAATATCAACTTCTATATTCATTATAAAAAAAATACTAAAAGCTATTTTGAACTAGGCTTTGTTTCAAAAAGTTCTCTAGCCCATACCCTTTCCGACGGTATGCTATTTATCATTAAAATCAATCATTATGTGGTCAAAACAAAGAGAATAATTTTTTTTATAATGAGTTTAGAAGTTGCAATCTTTCATACATTTATACATTTTTAAGACTTTGGAAGTTCATGAGTCATTTTTTTCTAAATCGATTGTATCATATAATGATTTATTTACAACAAACATACAGCACAGAATACAACAAAATGTATTTCATGCTACTTCAATCACAAACAAAGAAGTTGTGACGATTATTTAAAGGCCACATTTCGGATAATTAAAAAAAAACAAGAAAAAATCCTATCTCAAATACCGTGACACTTAGGACATAAGGGCTAGGATTTTAAAAATTGCAATTCCGCCCCCCCCCCCCACCCAAACCATGCCACAATTCCCCTGTATATACATAGACATGAGTGCTATCGAGAATTATAAAATCCAAAATCTGTCGATCGTTGCGATAAACCTGTTTCATGGACGCTTCGGCTTTTCGTAAATTGAGATTCGCTGTAGGAGCTGAGACATTTGCACGAAAATCTGGACGATGTGCACAGATAAAAGCAGCAAAGTTTTTGGTCATTGGCCAGGAGAAAACGAGCAACAAATTATTAACGTTTTATTGTTATAAAATATCATCCATATGCGATAACGATGTAGCCAAGTATATTCATATTTTTCAACAACATTTCATTCACAAAGACGGGGCGGGATGGAGATGAATTATATAATATTGCCCAACGTTGAAACGAGATGATACAAAATATTCATAGTTTTAACATTTGTTTACCGCCAAGGCGCGTGGAGCGGGGAAGGGGGGGGGGGGGGGAGAGAAATGAATAACCTCACGTAGGAAGACCGTCAATAAGATGGATGAAACACATCTCTATGCGACATCGTTAATTGTATGGTCGATGAACAATGATTGTTGCCACTCACATTTCTTTCGTGAACTACGCAAGTACATAAAACTGAGCTAGCGATAACGCCAGGGATCGATGCGTCCGAGATTCGATCCAAGTGCTCTGTAGGAAGTGCGTCGCACACTGTTGCCTGACACGGCGCCTGCCCTCTGGCCTTACGCGCTTTCTGCGTCACTCGTCGAATCTCAATGTTTACGTTTTCGCTCACAACAGTCGCTGCTATAAGACGTTGAATACTCTTGTTAGACATTGGCTTCACTTGGATTGTTATATATAATATCATTATTCGTCGTAACTAGATGGACAAACGTATTCGTCATTGTTAATATTCTATGTATACATAGATGGGAGAGAACGAAGAAGAGAGGAACAATAATGCGTTGTTGTTGTATAATAATTTCATACCTCGTAGCGATGCAGAAAAAAATGCATTATTTTTTATCGTTTTCTATTCACAAAATATGATTGCGGCATTTAATGTAGATTGACCGAAAGAAATCAATTTTGCTAAAACTATAGAATCATGCCTCCAGACCAATTTCAATGCCGATTTTTTTTGTTGCCATGAACACCTTTTTAATGTCATCATTATTGATATTCAGCTGGCGGAGGCCGACATTTTTTGTGCGCGCGTGTGAAGGTGTTTTAACTCATGTGTGCGTAAAAGAAATGTGCTGTGGAATACTTTTTTCCGGAAGTTTATGAGTAATACAAGTGAACTTAAGATTTGGCTTGTTTTTAAAAATACTGTCGGACAAGTCATGGACAAGTCTAAAAGTACGAAAACGCCCTATTCCACCGCGTGTTTCGACAAACTTCAAAACCCCATAACTTATGGGAATAACTAAAAATGTCAGCCTCCGCGGGCTGAGTATAATTAGTGGTGACATAATAAAGGCGTACATGCCAAAAGGAAATTTTTGGTATTGAAATTGGGGCCCCACTTCTGCATAATTACTGATCTTTTATATGGCAAAACAAATAATCCATTTTTCGAGCGGGTAGGAGGCAATTTTCATTAGTTGTGGTACTTTTTTCAAAACTATTTAGACGTTTTCAAATGAGTACTTTATTAGCTCGAGGAAAGGGGACATCCGGGAGTCATTGCGTTATCATCTATCGTAAGAGTACTTTTTGTTATACTTATTATTCTTTCACCATTTTGCACGCCTAAAGCAAGTTATGAAACGACAAAGTTTGCCGAAAAGTGTCGCGATCGAAAATAATTCGTGTTACTGAAATGGACTTCGATATCTTCCAATACGTTTCATTATGGTTTGCTCATTAAAATGTTACTTTTGTCATAATATATGTATTATTTGATATAGCTCGGTACGCATGGTACATACTCGTTGTACCGGATACACGCTGTAAGTGCAGCAAGACCCTACGCTTAAAAATATGTACAGTCATGCGGGGAAACAAGAAGAATACACTAATCGGAGAAGATTGGAACAGTAAAGAGCAGAAAGGCCAAGAATTAGCAAAATGCTCATCACCTTTGATAACCTCCAGCTCGAAAATGTATATATAATTGATAGCGATACCCGGAAGCCTTTTCGTTCTCCCTCGTCCGAGATTATCCTCCATGATATTCGAACAGTACATATCCTTTGAGTAACCTTGGACCCAAGCACGATGCCCCTCTTGTACCATTAAGATTGCGAAAGGAAGAAGGTGAAGTAGAAGAAAAGACGACGAGGAATAGAATTTAAAAAAAGGTGAAAAAGGTCGAGATACAACAACAGGCAGTACAAAAGGGCCGTGTATTCACATTAGGTACCCACGCAAGATCGACGTGGTTGTGATTGTCTCGGAATATCTCATATGTCAATCTGCGTTAATGTTGTCATTTCGTCCGAGCATTTAGCCAACTCCCAGACCGCTAAACTCGATCTAGACGATGTTATTACATAACCGATGCAACGAGTAATATGTACTATTTCGCGAATACTCAATGTCTTTGATCGGCCGTCTACCTATATTATTATTTTAAAAATTCCAATTCATGGCGAATTCGCAATACAGTGATGAGCTACTTCGTTGCGCGCGGTAGAGAGCTTTTGGGTCAAGAACATGCTCGTTTATACGAATATTATATCAATTACTCTTGCACCCAACAATTGTTCTCTGCCTGATCATCTCTATCTCTATCTCTATATCCCTCCGATCTCTCGATGTCAATGTTGCTAGGGTGCATTTTATTATATATTTAGCAAGCGCAGTGGTTATGAACGATCGTGGCTCAATAGGTCGTAACTGACTTGCGGCTACCGATGGTGACGGCGATAAATACAATACTGTAATATTCCAATACGATCCTGTCGGCTCGAGCAA
>OX632358.1:25887-255887 GCA_951751655.1 Ophion costatus
ATTTCGCATCCTCTCGGCCTGCTCGTTCGACTTGGTCTTGTCATCTCTTCTGACTTTTCCTCGTAGTTGAATGACAAGTACGCGCGTCCGTTGTTTTCGTACTCTTTATCATTTACCTTATTTACGAGGATTTACCTTTAAACCTACTCGAAAGAGTGCATCCTGCCCACATTTCATCCTCGAGTAACATTTAGAATGTAACAATTTGTACATTCGAATTTTCCCTCAGGCGGTCTTTGGGGCAATTCTCCGAAAAAATGGGATGTTCGGGCAACAGACGTTCGTCTGCTTGACAATACACAAAGTGCGACCGCGGTACATGGTGAACGGTCAGATTGAAGGAAACGAAGAGTAACGGCGTGGAAGCTTAATTGTACTGTAAGTAGAAGAAGTAGCGGTGAGGCGGGAGGGGGGCGCTAGAGCAGGAATAGCGAGAGACGGCAAGGGAAGCGAGCGAGAAAGCGAGTCTATGAAAGAGAGAGGGTGAGAGAGAAAGAGGTCCCTCTCTCGGCTCAAGTCGAAAGACGCCGCGATGTCGCGAAAGAGAGGGGGAGAGAGAGAGAGAGAGAGAGAGAGTGTGTGTGTCGCGGGTGGTGGAAGCTCTTGGCTCGCGTGTTAAGCGTATCTACAGCCGGAGAGCACAGTACGGTTTTGTCTCTCGTGCAAGCCGGATTGCGCGGACCCCCCCCCCCCCCCCCCGCCCTGTCTTCATGAGGACGACCACGTGCTATCGCATAGCATCGTGCTCGACCCCTTTCGAAATTTGCCAGTTCCGCCTAATGTGAAAAATAAATACTGCAGTTGAGAAAAATTACGAGGCACGCTGCCACCGAATGTAGAAAAAAAAAGAAATCTCGCAACCTCGAACCGGGTTATCGAATGTTGATCAAACGAACAAGCCAAGGACCTATTGAGACATTAGAATGCACGTACATATACACACTGAGCAAGAAGAGCGTCAAAGAAAAATTCAAGTTTGGTACGAAACGAGGAGCATAAGGAGTTTCACAAACCCTTTGACCTGGAGAGAGAATGGAAGAGGCAAAAATACCCAAAAGGGAGAGGAAAAGCAATGTCCGAGAAAATAAATTAAGTACGCAAATCACGCTCGCCGATTACGTCATAGAAGCGAATAACAGCAGTGAGCGGCGGACCAAGTGGGTGGCGGTAAAAACAAGCACCAAAGAAGCTCCGTCTTACTCTCTCTCTCTCTCTCTCTCTCTCTCTCTCTCTCTCTCTCCCCCTCTCTCTCTCTCTCCCCCTCTCTCTCTCTCTCTCTCTCTCTCTCTGTCTCTCTCGATGGTTGTGCGGCAAGGATCCATTAGCCGAGGCCGCGAATTACCAATTTCTCACTGCTCTGAAGCTTCTTTCGTTTTGCAAGCATTTCGAGCCAGAGTTCATATTAGATCCAAGAGAGTTGCTTCGTAGCTGAAGGATGGGGGGGGGAGAGAGAGAGAGAGAGAGAGGGAGAGAGAGCGAGTTGAGGTACGATTTGTCTAGCCTGCTTGTGAAATAGGTCGGAAGAGAACGGCTTGCGGGAATCTTTCAGTTGTTGAAATTGTGGAGAACAACAATTGCGAGGAAGAGGAGGAGGAGGAGGAGGAGGAGGAGACGGGGGCGGATTTGTTGAGGCTGAATAAGAAAGTGGTCGGTTGCCGGGTAGAAACGGTAAAAGGACCCCAGCGGAAATGATTCTCGAGCCCCGGTTCACAAGCCGAGAGAGATAATATCCGCCGCAAAAGACTCTCGCGCTCGTGTTGCTATGGATAATCGACCGTAGTTTAGCTCGATAGTCGAGGAAAAAGAGAGCGAGGGGCTTCGGCCGCGAGAAGCGGAAGAACAATATTCTACCATGAACGATTTACTTTCGGAGGTAACAGCATCGGAATCGAGCCCAACGGGGATACATGGATCGTTGATCCGCCTCCAGACTTTAATTACGAAGCTATGTAAAGGGGGCAACATAAACAAAACGAATGAACAAAGACGGGAAGGAAGAAGAGGGGTGGGAGGGAGGGAGGAGGGACAGAGCGCTCAAGAGAAAGAAAGAACAAGCACCGCGAGTGGAGAACAACCTCGAGCAGAAGGGCAGCAAATCGTAAACCGATTGCTTTTCGCGGTTGTAAAAGAGTCGCAACGATGAAGAATCTAGTTGCAGCAGCTGCGAGTCGACTCTACGTACGAGAATGAATCGCATTTGGAAGATTTCTCAGCATTGTACTCTCGCTCTTTAATTATAACGATTGAGTGAGTGCTCGCGTATCCTGTGGAAGATGTCTCATGGTGACACTATCGAATGATCAACTTGATCGTTGTTCCATCATTGCCGGAGGCCTCCACACACTCCGGCCCATAAATGGTCCTCGGTCATCCGCTCGCCAGGCGTCGCGGACACCATGTTGAAAATCGCGTGGGTTGTAGTCCGAGCTGCCACCGATCTAGACGAAAGAGAGAGAGAGAGAGAGAGAGAGAGAGAGAGAGGCAGAGAGACTTCCGAGACGCGATAAAAGTGTGGACTTGAACCTTCGTTGCCATCTTCTTGTGCTATCTTATTCTCAACGGGTTTGTTTTGCCATAAACGCGGCAAGGAGGCAACAGTTGCCCGAGTATTATATATAAGTGTGTGTGTGTGTGTGTGTGTGTGTGTGTGTGTGTGTGTAGTTGAAACGCGACGTATCGCCATTTACATAAAGCGAATGTACCGGGAAAGAGGGGCCTTGGACTCTTTTCCCTATACCGATCAGTCGGATGCGCGTGGGTCTCGTGTACTGTTGCTTTGGCTTACCAGCAGGGCTGGTACTGTCTACCACCTCACTCTGCCGTCCTTTTCCTTCTGGCTTATACCATTTCCTACGATCTTACGAGGTATCTTACACACGGTGTTTTCTCCCACCCCTCCCCCCCCCCCCCCCCGCCCCGCCGCCGCCGCCGCCGACCCCCTCCCCCCGCCCCTGTGGATGCCCCCTTTCCGGACTCGTTGGTCTCGACTCCGAGACTCTCTTAGTTCCCGGTGGATTCGCAATCAGCGACAACACACTAACAACTCGCTCGATCACTCACAAGCGGGCGGCCGCGTTCACCTAGCACGAAAACTCGGAGAGTAAAGGAACGCGGAAGCTGGTCCCGTAAAAGCCACGGCCGGGATGTATACGTATAAGCATCACGATTCAAGTGCACGATTTCAAAGTTCGCGGAGAGTGACGACCCACCGAAGGCCAAGAGTTTAATCGTCGCAACTGGCTGTGCCTACGATGACAAGGCTAATAATGAATATCGAATACGATGGGGGTGATCGAGTCTCGTGTAACTCCGAGCCATTAGCTGCGGTGGATTAAAGGCCCCGCCCCTCCCCCTCGCGCCCACCCGCACCCCGCTTCCGAAACTTGAACCGATGGGTCACAGAGGTCGCGGGCTTGCGAGTTACGGAATCTGATCGCGATTGAATCGGACAAACGAGGAAGACTGACAAAGTCGTGACAAAAGGATACGTGAGAAAAAAAAGTCAGCGAGCAAACCGATCGATAAACGCTGTAAAATATCAAGTATGCGAGCGTGGATCGTTAAGCGGAAAATCACGAGACGCGCGAGAAAGTTGAATTTCCGTCTGGCTAGCCCGTGCTACGCGAGCTCGATCGGTAGATAATAACGTTGAAGCGGTAGTAGCAGCAGCATCGTGTCGTAACTGCGGTACGATCTTGATAGCGAGCGCGCGCACTATGCGAGGAGACGAACGACGTTGGTGCGCGACCTTTCGCGTAAGCGCCGGGTTAGCCGTTCATTTTTATTCCTTTCGTTCCAAGTAAAATATGCAAGCGTCGCCCCCCCCCCCCCCCCACCCCCGAGTGACGAGGTTCACCGAGGAGTGGGCAACCTCCGATTGATCGCGAAGTGATCCCTGTGAGACTGGTAGTGTTGTCGAGTGGGGTTGCTGCCCGGAAAACAGTGTACAATAAAAACGACTCCTTACGCTCGGAAGAAAAGTCGAAAGATAAGAAAAGAAACGAGGCATTTTTGAGCGGTCCTTTCGGACGCTCGTCGCTGCTGTACGATCCCTTCCTCCCTCGCGATATACTCGAGTTTTTCAAACGTCTTTACGGATTTCACATGTGCGAGGTAGAGAGGGAAGTGCGGCTAGCAGCTGTAAGCAACCCGAATAAATGCTCGATAAAAGACAATAGAGGACGCTGCTTACCGGTATGAGAAAATTATGCAGAGTCTGCCTCGCTGGCGTCCTCGCTACCGCACTTTGCGTACTGACTCTTGTCGACATACCGCCACAGCTACCGGAACCACCGACAGATTCTCCACCTATCCCAGGTATATAAACTTGTTGGCTTATTTTCACTTGGCGTGTACGCGCGCAGGCTGGTGGCAATTTTCATCACTCCCACCTACAACGATCCGAGACGTACGGCGGGGGGGGGGGGCGGGGGGAGACTCTCAATATGCATGGCTGCATCCACGCGAGCGTGAAAAAATTCCGTCCCCTGATTGCTCTTGCGTCCAACTAATGGTGATTCGTAAACTGCGCATGGCAATCTCCTCCTCGTCTTATCCATGGAAGAGACCTTTTTCCAATCTTTCCACACCGAGCCCAGGGAAATTTTACAACGTAAACCGCACTCTGGGCAATAATAACGCGAGAAAGATTCATTTACATCGATGAAAAAAGAAAAATCCCTTCTCATCGAGATTCATCGGTCGTGGTGGGGGGTGGCGGGTGCAGCAGGCTGCTTGTGGAAAAAAGCGCGATACGTTACTTGGGTCAATTCGGGGTAAACTCGTTGCAATTATGTGCAAAGTTCATAGACGCCGTAACAATTAGTTTTCTCAGACCGCCGTAACAATTACTTTTCTCAGACCGCCGTAACAATTACTTTTCTCATACGGCTACATATTTTATCGAATGGCTTCGTTCGGAGCGCGAATTAACGACTGCTAAATCCGTGTTAAATATCTGTCATCTGGATGCAACACTTATGGGCATGTGTGAAGCAATACGCGGTACGGTTCCGCGCGTGCTTGAACAAATAATGCTTTCAAATTGCCCGGACGAGATTGTTTCGGAGGGAACGCGACTTGTCCGCAAAGTATTGAAAAATCCGTTGCTTCTCGGAGAGAGCATTTGACGGGGCGCGCGGGCGCGGAACTTGGACAGGGCGCACACACACATATTAGGACATTCGCATTGCCGCGTGCTGTATGTTTCATAAGCGTTGGGGGCTTGGCGCGGTCCAGATGAAATAAATAAACGTTTGCCATGGTGGATGTGGCGGTAGGATAATTCTACAGAGGCATCAAGTGCCGCTCGGTAATGAAAGGATCGCGATAAGACTTTTCGTCACTGCGGTTTAAATCTTTGGAGGTATAAATCTCCCTGATATCCGCCTCGTTCGGATATAACAAGTTCGCTAGCTTGGATATAATTGACGGTAAAGCCTGTTTGACGAGCGTAATGTACTACTATATTCGTGTACATTGCAATGCGGGCACAGCGGCATTTGACATGTGTCTCCTTCCATCTCTCCACCCCAACGCCCCCCCCCCCCCTCTCTCATGTGACAAATGCTGTCGCGAGCTCGCTCGTGTGCGAGTGAATTGCAAATCGAAATATCCTTGAAAGAAGCTTTGCTTTTTTGTAGCTCGAGATTCGCGATCGATCCAAGATCGTGGTGCATATGCCTATGATGTGCCTATACATTTTGTTTGTTATTGTGGTCCATTGCCGAGCGGGCTGCATACAATATCGCTTGCGATTGTACTCCGATTGAAAAGAAGCTGAAGAATGTGAAGCTGATTTATAGCAGCTCTTTTCGATCTTGGCAATAAAACGATCGATACTTTGTGTGATTAATTAGGCGCGTTGGGCAATGTTTCGGTGTAAAATCGTAAAATCGTAAAATCGTAAAATCGTAAAGTTGTAAAATCATAAAATCGTAGGATCGTAAAATCGTAAAATCGTGGTGGCAGTTTATCGCGGAGCTTTGACGAGCGGTTAATGAAAAAACCGCTATCGCGGATGGGCCGACAAGCGATTAGATGTTTTATATGTTTTATGTACTTAGAAATTGGGCCCTCTTACTGCACATGTATTGAGACGTAAGAGCGCCGCGGATTTTCGCGCGCATCGCGCATTATTCTTATCCCGTGGCATGATATCGCGATCGCTCAAGGTACACGAGGACGAGAAAATAAGGGGAGTGGGCGGCTACGCAGAGGGGAATCCTTTCGTTGTCCATCTGTCTGTTTTTTTGTTTCTTTTTTTTCGTGAGTTGGAAGGGCAGCTTAATCCGACACAAGACAGGCTCGCACGAATCGCGAATTTATCGCTGACACGACAAAGAACAAGCACTTGCGATAAATTATAATTTAATCGTCGTAGCGAGTAGCGCGTAAAGAGAGACGAAAAAGATAAATGCGACATGAGAGGTATGGGTGACGGATGCTATTAAAAATTACAAAGCACGTTGTAGCATGGCGCGTTTCCCCCTTTCTCTCCTTGCTCTTTCTGTGTTTCTTCCCGTCTATTTGTGTCATCGAAGAGTGCGCGGTCGATTGAATGAGGGAAAAAGCGAGTGTCGTGCCGCGATTACGGTTAACGAAAGGCTCGCGCCCTCGTGTATAAACGAGACGTGAAACACAGTGGGGCATATACGGTTGAAGAGAGGCTCAAAAAAATGGCATTTTACAGAAAACACGTTTATGCAAAAATGTGTGTGTTATCCAACATTCGCTGTATGTAAACTCGTTTGACGTATACGGAAAATGCGCCGCCGCCGCCGCCGCGCCCCGAGGGAAAGATGGATCGCAATTATCGTATATACGATAGATAAGATAATTGTGGTCTATTTTTTCCTCGAGGAGCGCGTATGGCTTCTCGATATTTCAACATCAACATGTCTATAGACATCGTACGAATATATACGCGCCGTATTACTCATTAAATGAGAATACAAAATCTTGGCTCCTTTTTCATTCGCTTTTCATTGGTTCCAGTTGAGGCGCGCGATTCCCATCGTTCATTTTGTGTATGGGTGTGTATAACACACACACACACACACACACACACACACACACACACACACACACACGCGCGCGCGCGCGCGGTGTACGCGGGCATAGAATCACATTGAGATTCTCACGGAAAGTTAGCTTGGGAAGTTCGGTGCGACGAACTGTGAAATTGTTTGAACGTTCGCCTTGGAATTTCACGTCCGAGAAAAGATACTTCCTCGCTTCGATAGCCCTGGATATTGAATTGATCGTTTCGAATATAAAAGATTTCGAGCAAGTTATTGCTTCGCGAGGCAAATTTGTAAAACAAGACGATTTTCAAGCCACGACAGTACCAAAGAGCCGGTTAACGGTAGACATTTTTTTTCGCTAACCATTAAATGATTTTACAATGCTGAACAATCATTCCACTAATCTCAAATATAAACTGCTGACAAAAGTCAAAGGAAAAAAGAATATCCAACATTTTTACATCATTTTCAAATGGCCGCGTCTTCGCGCGAAAAGTCATCGTAGGAGAAAATAAAAAAAAAGCATTTCAAAGCTTGACATCTCTAGTTTTCGAGCTTTGACTTGAACATCTTTTGAAGCCCTTGTCGAACCCCTTGTCGAAACCCTTATCGAATTAATAGAACAATTGCAAAGTAAAATAATTGGATTTTTTTTCATTCTTTTGTTCGACAAGGTGGTCTACAGACGAGTGCATTTTTTAGATCAATAACGCAATCAGACCGCTTTTCCTTGTTTTTTCTCTTTCGTTAGAGCAGTTCCGAAGGGCATTTCCGATAAGAGTTAAAAGTAGACCCTTTAAGGGGGAAAAACAATTTTTTATTAAAAAAACATTGATCTTTGATGCAAGATGTTGATACAAAGGATGTAAAAAATGGCGTTTGTTCCGTAAATTACAAAAGTTTCGTTAGCTCAGCCGACAACCATTGCAAACATTATGTTTAGGCATATACTCCGAGTTGATAATGTCCACCACAAAAGGTATGCAGAGCGTTAAGTTGCTCTGATTATTTCCCCATGGCCCGAATAATGCAACTTTGGAATTTTTGTAAAAATATATATATATATATATATAAAGCAACGTCATTGTTGTTTTTAACGACAATTGAATCGCTTTGGCGGTGAAAAAAAAATGGTTTTACGAGATGTACCGGTACGCGATGATGGCTCATGTAGAGTGACAATTTGGAGAATTTTTGTTTCACCTTTCCCTGGGCATTGAGTATACCTGGCAGATTATTGATATCGGCTATCGTTACAGCCGATTACCTCCCTAACGATCAATTAAAAACATGGAAATTTTATTTTGCGTTTAAATAAATTTCTTCGGAAACCTGTTCAAGCACCAAAAAGTACCGCTTTGATTTTCAAAAAGCTTCAGTTCTACCACTTTGGCAGAAACGAAATTCCTAAAGAATTCCTAAACAATAGAAACTTAAAAAATATAGGAAATACAGGGGGCATGCAGCTTTTGGAAGAATGTAAATTTTCAAATGGAAAACAAGCCTCAAACGTAGGAATTTTTTATAACTTTTATTTTTCAATGAGATATTAACAAACTAATAGAATTACACAATGTTGTGTGTTTGTTAGACTTCCTCCTACGGGATTTTTTGTTCCGTTAATTATTGTCAGTAGTGTGTGATTCGAAAGGGGGAAAATGTTCCTCGAGACTCAGTTTTTTATAGTCCGTAGTAATGTCCCCCCGAGTTGTAGAGAACAAGTGAAAAAATATGTCACTTCTGAAAACATTTATTACAGGAAGGGGGGGTGAGCCACCATTAGGAACGAGAAGCATAGTAGCGTATTCGTGGGCACGGAGATTGGCTTTGGATTATCGTCCGTCTAGGCAATGCCGAGACTACTCGAACGCCTACGTAATCGTGGACGATGAAAAATTGACGAAATCATCGAGCGCTTATGCAGCAACAAAGGACTTGACGAAGTTAACGAACGCGAAAGCTGAAACCGTTGGCAGCAGCATTGACGATACAAGCAGATCGAATAAGTGGCTTGAGACGATACCGCGACGTCTGTTTCTCTACACTGCTCACTTGGATATCAGGGTTGCCGGCTATCCGAGTGTCAGGGTGATTGGCGTTAAACGTGAAACTTCTCCGATGTTCTTACGTGCCACCGGGACGCTCTACTGCACTATTTGGTGAGTTGGGATCGCCAAAGTTGGGAAACGAGACGACAAAAAATCAAAGACGCACTTTTGCGCTTGCCGCTACACGGCAATTGCGTCGTTGGATGTTCAATGTGGTCGATTCCTTCTTTCTGTCTCTCTCTCTCTCTCTCTCTCTCTCTCTCTCTCTCTCTCTCTCTACCCCTCTCTCTGCCCTCGGCCTCTGTCTCCTATTCTCTTTATTGCGGAATTCGAGCTAGCGGGCGGGTAATTCACAGCTCCTACACTGACAAAATGAAAAGTGTCGTACAAATTGTATGTGCGATAGAGCGAGGTTTTGTGGGCGCGCGCGCGTCTGTGTGTGTGTGTGTGTGTGTGGGTGTGTGTTTCTTTTCAAAACACGTTAATAATGAGTTTCATTGTGTTTTTGTAAGAGATCGGAAAGCAATAGGGGAGAAACTCGAGAAAAATGTCTGTGGAACGGTTGTGGGAGAGAGATAGGGGAATAACGATGAAAGTCGCGCCTGGTTGCACAAAGATACGACGAAGAAATGCAAGAGCATTGCACGAATGCTGATGTCCAGTCGCGAAGGGTGCTAACCCGAGGAGGCATGCGCGCACACACACAGAGTTTTTCGATGGTACGATCCATTGTTAAAATCACGCATATACAAATAAGTTGTCGACGCGCGGCTATGGGATTTTTTCACACAAGCTTATTTTCCGCTTTCTCGCAAAATGTGTATGGACCTGCTGCGCTACCCGACTAGAAATTGACGTTGGGTTTTTGTACAGTTCATTGTTGAGTCAATCCAATCCAATTTCTTGTTGGGTCGTTATCAGGCTTCCCTATCAGGTTCTTATAATTAAGATGTGTAACGACCTTCTAGGGTTTTCTTTAGGTTCTGTCAGGTTTTGCCTCGGGTAAGCCCAATTTTTTGTTGGGTTCTTATCGGGCTACCCTAACCGGTCCTACCATTAACCCGCTGAAGTCAGTAGAGTTGCATGGATTTGGGTTGGGAATTTTGTCGAACGTTATAAAAATGGGAAATATCGGGAATGAGTTGGTAGAAAAATAACCTGCTCTTCATTGATTAAATAAACAATTTATCGTTTCTGTTTGCTTTTATTTATTTAAGCTTACATGTAAGCAAGAACACTTTTGATTAATTTTTACATCACATTCATTTTTTGATTGAAGATAGAGGAACTAAAGAATACGAAATAAATTGCTGAGAACAGACACAAAGCATAACAAAAAATAAAACGTCTTTGCGTTTATCAAAATATATATGTGAAAAAGTTGATGAAAAATTAAGTTCGAAATAAAAATTCCGAATAAAAAAATAAGATAAGTTCTACATTGAAAAAAAAGTCTCACAAGATCCACTTAATATTGCAGTATCTATCAAAAATGTATTTGCATATCTATTTATTATCGCGAAGTATAAGGTTTATATGTTCAACTATGACTCATGTGGTTACCCCTAAATAAACATTGTTGGGAGCTTACATCATTACCTTATCCAAACCCCAGATGGGATAACCCTGTTAAAACGTTATAAGGACGTTATCGGTACTTCACATCGCAGGGTTGTCCCAATACTATATTTATCAGGACCTTGAGAGGCATTCCCTATTTAGGGTTCACCTGAGAAGGTCCTTATCCCGTATGGGTTGTCCCTATGAACATTTCTAGTCAGGCAGGTTCCTACCTACTCGAGAATGTTCAACGAGGCTTTTACCAAATTTTTGACGACGTGCTCATCATAATTGATACGTCTCTTTTCAAAATGTAACCTCACGCGCAATAGCCGGATTTTAACACGCGCGAATGTTCAATATTTCCCCAGCTACGCTACAATATCGTACATCATATATGAACAAAATACTCGCTTGTCACTTCAGATTGAGAATTGCCAGTGATTATACGTGAAAGGCAAGGGAAAACAATACCGAAAGATTTTCGGAAATGAATAACGAAAAGTTTCCAAACGACATTCCAATACGCACGAACGATCATACGTTAATTGGTGTCCTTTGTCACTTTTGTCGAATAATCGACGAAAAATGGACGAAACATCGAGGCTGAATAAAGCGAAAGAAAAAATGAAATTGTTCCATCGGCCTCGGCGAGGCTATTCATCTTCACAATTACCGCGATAATTGGCTTCACGGTCTCGGATTAATGTTTTTTTTTTTTTTTTGGTCTCTGTCTTTTCTCTAATGTAAGAGGGAGGATGGGTGGGTGGGTGGGAGGGAGGAAGGGTGGGAGGGAGGGACGGAGGAAGGGGGAGAGAGAGAGAGAGGGAGAGAGAGAGGGAGAGAGAGAGAGAGAGAGAGAGAGAGAGAGAGAGAGAGAGAGAGAGAGAGAGAGAGAGAAAGTACAATCGGGGAAAGACTTACCGTTTGCTTCAACGCTCCAAATGAGTTTTTAATCCGCGGAAGTGACTGTGCTTCGTTTGCCGCGATAAAAAGCGAAGAAAAAGAAAAAACATTCACGAGGGTGAGGGACGAGGATGAAAGAGAAAGGTCGCGCGGAGAGAGTCAGCTACGGAGGAGCGTTATTTCGTTGAATTATAGCACACTGGCGGGCGCGGGCGGGCGGGCGCGCGCGCGTTCGTGGCTACGTCGTTGCTGGGCTTTGTGGCTGTCTTTTTATACTCGCGGTCTCTCCGCGCGTAGTTTTCGTAGCGAGTAATTGCGTTCGCCTCTTTCATTGCGTACGCAGTATCGAGGAGAGAGGCTTTCCTCCGGGGAATCCCAAATCGACTACGATCGACTACGATCTCTATACTGCTATGCATATATATTTACGTTGGCTATGGGCAAAAGTATCGATGCGAATTTCGACCACTGCAAAATAATGCAATTAGCATTGCCGCGCGCGCCAGCTAGTCAGACAATATTTCACCTCTCTTAACGAAAATGTACACACACCCAAGTCGAATTTGTCGCGACGAAAGTATTTGCCGTTTGTATTTTATTGGAATAATATGTGGATAGGTCTATTATACATTTTGCGCGCATAATGAAGAAAGAAGAGAAATATATTCTTCGTAAAGCTATGTATCGTTCATGATAAACGCTCCATGGTCCAAGTTTGCGTTTGTTCCGTATGAAAAAGAGATTCTTGGGCGTTATTTGTTACGTTGGGAAAATTTGATGGGAGAAAAAAAAAGTAGTCGACCTACCGCGCAATGGAAATGTCTCCTGCGCGGCGGGCTGATAAGACAATAAAGATAAGAGACATTAAATGACTGATATCCATAATGATATATGTTTCGAGTGAGGTTTTTGATTGTCAACACAGGACCGGTTTTTTGAATTTCAAGGTACGCCGACGTGGATGGAATAACGAGATCATTCAGTATGGAGGCTGACGTGTCGGAGATTTGGTTGGACGAGTGGGGAGGTTCGAGAGAGGATTACACGGGTGTACTGGTGACTTGTCACTTACCGCGTACGGACGGTCTTCTGAGAGTACACGTTGGTGCGAAATCGTGCTACCAAAATCCTAGTCGTAGCTTGTTAGTGAAAGGAGCACCCGAGAGCAGCAACAGCGAGGAAAAGGCTAAAAATCGCCACGAATTTACTCTTTGTATCAAGGGCCTTGATTTCGACGAGGATATCAGCGACAAACTCGTGGCTTTTGTCGAATTGAATCGTATACTAGGGGCTGGTATGATATACATTTACGTATTCAACGTTCACCAGAATGTCTCGAGAATATTACGCATGTATGAGAAATCGAACGTCGTGAGATGGTTCAATTTCGAATTGCCGGGTGATTTGCCGAACGACGTTGCAGCGAGACGGCAATTTCTCGCGACAGATTTATCGACGAAGAGACGTATGGAGCTCATACCGTACAATCATTGTTTCTACGAGAATCTCTACACTTCCGACTTTGTTATTCCTATCGACATCGACGAGACGATTATACCGACGAAACGTGACGATTGGCAGCAACTGCTCAACGACGAGAGACGGAGGCTCGGACGGTCCTTTGAAGATTTTGCCTCTTACGCGGTAAGAAACGTATATTTCTTCCCGGAAGTGCGGAACAAAACGTTATCGGGAGTATCGACGAAATATCGTGACATTGAGGTACCGAAGTGCGGCGGCGGCGGCGGCGGCGGCGGCGGCGGCGGCGGCGGCGGCGGCGGCCATAGCGGGGACAATTTAACGCGATGCGTTTATCTCGATACGGTAAGAAGTTGGATGATCTCGCCAATCGGGGATTCCGTCAAGAGTTTTGTCTCGACCGAGCGCGCTCTCACCGTTCACAATCATTACGCCCTAACGAGTCTCAATCCATCAACGAGACGAGCCTATCATCTCGATCCAGGCGACGCTCTCAAGCATCATCATCGCGCGTGCGATCGTAAGCATCTCGACTGCGACCTTATGATCCAAGAGCTGAAGATTGACGAAAACGTCCTACGATACGCGGATCGCCTCAAAAACCGTATAAAGCTTTTTTACGAAACTTGTTGATTATTCCGGAGGGACGTATCGATCTTTCCAATAATCCTCGTTAATAAACGGGCAATCGTTCGATCTACTCGTCGTTCCGAATGTTTTCAAGATAAAACCCTCAGCCCAATAATAAACTTTGACCAAGGGGCAATGTGTGCGCGCGCGGTCTATTTCTACAATTGAATAAATCCACTCGTTCCCTCTTTTTCGCCTATTCTACCTTGAAGCGAGATCAATGAGGAATACGGGCCGCTGTATCGGTACAAAGGTAGGTGTGATTGATCCCCCCTCAAATCGTAGGCGTTGAAAGTTGCGTTTGTGTTCGTCGTATGATAGGTTGCATTTACAGAACAATCGTGTTGTCTCGGTCAAATCGACGCTATCGGTATCCCTAAACATCTAAGGAAAATTTAAAGGCAGCGCCCACAGAGTCTCGATCGGGCCAATTCGATATATCGGGCTGATCGAGCAAACCATCATTTCAGCCAAGAGTACCAGTGTCCGAAGAAGAATTACACAAAATAGTAAACGTTTCGATATTTATCGGGAAATATAATTTCCCAACGCCATTACGGATGAACACCGACTGGCCTTTCGATACTAAACCGCGTCATATGTACACACGCACACGCGCGCATATATATATATATATATATATATATCCACGTACGTTCATCGATCAGCCTGCCGGTACACAAACTCATCAAGATTAATCCAATTCCTCGCACGGTGATAATGACTCTCGTGATGACAATGGCGATTCAAATAACAATGCGAAACCTGCTCTCCCGCACGACTTTTTCGTATCGTCGTAAACCTTTCCACGTTATTCATGGCGAGGAGGACGCCCGATTGATTCCAACGATACCGCGCGACTAGCTGAAAAATGAGGTTTTTTTTGTTTCTTCATTTTGGTTAGGCGCGTCTCGCTGTTTCGGACGGATCCTTGTCTTTTCTCGATGGCCTTGATTGAAATATTTGAATCAGGTAGTTAAATCAAGTAAATCCCCGCAGCAGCGACTACATTTCTACAGAATACGGAAATACGTTGGATTTTTGGAACAATTGTTTATTGTCCGAAAAAAAATACGATGAGCATTTGTTTCGATTGAATCTGCCTCTGAAACGTCTCAATCCTTTGTTCCTACCAACAAGATCTCGGGGTCTTTTTTCGTAATGATCCTCGTGCTCGTCAAGCTTGAAAAAGCACCGTGATCCTTATAAGCGAGAATTCGAATTTTAATTGTTTGGAAAGCTTTTTGGTTGTCCTCCCTAATCGTCGCGAAAAACTCGTCGTCGCGCCGCGCTCTGGTCACGTACGGGGAATATCGTATAAGTCGATTTTGGGGGGCTTGGAATAGGGTATAGGGACGCATACGGTCTGCAACTCGCAAAGCGTTGAGGTAGATCGTGGCCACTACTGGCGTGAGTGGCCACAAGAGACTAACGCGCGCGCGCGCGCGCCTTGTTATTCAGGCCCTTTAGCCATATCATTCTCGTTTTCTCCCATCTTCCGTATATATTCTCCCGAGCTTCGAAGGACGCATAGGTTATTTCACGCGCAACAGCCAGCCCGGAAGGGAGAAAGGATTCGACAAACGGCAAGCCTGTAAACGCGCGCGCGTTGCAAGTTTCGTTAGAAGCGAACGATTTGGGGCATGCGCCCTTCATCTTTCTTTCGTACGTATCCATTCTCTCAGTTGGCTTCTCCGAGAGGGCTTGCAACCGCGTCGAGAGGACACGTGGTGCTCCTCAGTCAAGCCTTGTCGAGCTTCCGTACTAGTTGTCTCAGGCCTTCCATCTCTCTCTCTCTCTCTCTCTCTCTCTCTCTCTCTCTCTCTCTCTCTCTCTCTCCTCTCTCTCCCTCTCTCTCGCTCTCTTTACCGCCCGTCTCCCGAAAAGATACGAAATGGAAAAAACGACTATTCGTTAAAGGAACGATGGTAAATTGTCGTCTCCGTATTGTGTAAAGGATGAGAGGAGGAAGCGATGTGAGGTGGGGGAGTGCGTTGACGCCCTGACGAAATGAAACGGAAACGTCTCTACGCGAGATTGGGACTTTTTACGTTCGGGATAGTGAGTCAGCGATTGTCGCTGCGGGATTATTACGCCGTAAAATATAACATCGTAAAAGTGAAACAGCGATAGTAGATTCGAACAACTTTCTATCGATAGGGTATTCGAACGTTTCACGAGAAAGCAATGAATTGGAAGGATGAAACCATTTGACACTTTGCGCATGCAAAAAAACGAGATGAATCGTATTATTATTGTTATATCTTGTGGGTTTGAATTATCAGGTGATAGGTATTTTGATGAAAATGACGTATTCCTGAGAGTGACCAAGTTGGGCGAATTAATCGAAAAAAGGTATTCACGGTTAGCGTCAATTTCAATGGGACGCTTGTATTTGTCGGAAAATACAGAAAGTTCGAGCTCATGCGAAAATAGACATGTATATCGCGGTTGGGGGGGATAAATATGCGTGCCTAACTTTGATTTTCTCCGCGTACAAGTGCGCAATTACACGCGCGGATACGTATGGTCGATCGTCAGTAAGAGATTACACTATGAAAATGGACATAAAAATATAATCGCCGTTGGGTTTATCGTATAGTTAACGGTTAAGTATTGCGCCTCCCCCCCCCCCCCCCCCCCCCCCCCCCTCCCCCACCAACGAAGCATTGCTTTGAAACAGATTCGAGGGACTGAGAAGATCAGAAGAAGAAGAAGAAGAAGAAGTGAAAGAGAAAAAGCAGCTCTGAATTGTTATCGCGGGAGGAGTCCGCGAGGAAGAGAAGAGCGAGAGGTGTCTTCTCCAATCGGACGAACAGAGATCGCACAAATAATCGGAGTAAGCGCGCGCGGGCGCGAAAAATAATATCGATTAATTGGTAATGTTGGCTGTATTCGGGAGTAAGTTGACAGAGGGAAAATGACAGTACCAGCGAGCAAAGATCAAAGAAAGAACATGTGGTACAGTAATTCCTGGCCCGATCGTGCCCTCGCCGTTAAAGTTCGCGTTAACCCTTTCTCTCGGGCTTATACGATAATACCTTCATCCAGCGATAATTCGTCATTCGCCGTGACAACGGCTGATACGAGAAACAACTTGTTTCCGGTGAAGAGTGACGATGAGACTTCCACGACGCTCGTCGAGCTGATGAAAAAAAACATCGATACGAGACAGTCCCGACTGGAGGATGATCTTCGAGGAAACCTACCGGGTGAGTCTGTCGAAAAATTTAATCTCTCCGATGTTCCATCGAAAAATAGCGAAGCCGTTGATCGATCGAAGGTGCCCAGAGAAATGTTGGCAAATTCGATAAACCGCGACGGCTCAACGTTATTGCTCCGATCAAATTCGGAGTGTTTGAAAATTCTTCAACCACCGATCGAAAGCGAAGAGGAACGTTCCGACGATTCGAAGCAGATAGGATCCTCGAACGGTGCGATCGATCGTTCTCGATCAAAGTGCCTCCATTTGTCGTCGAAGAGGTTGAAAAAAAGTGCGTCTCAGCGAGATAGCAAAGATGATTCGTCTATACTCGGCGGCTATACTCGGCGGCGAGAATTCAGAAGTGTCTCGAATTTGGTGACAGTCGAGAGTAGACCTTCCTCAAGATCCGGATTAAATGAGATACGTGAGGTGCATGCGAGTGCCATCGTTTCGGATGGTAAATCGTCGTACAAGCCGCCGCCGCCGCCGCCGCCGCCGCCGCCGCCGCCGCCGCTGATCATTCCCAACACCAACAACTCGTGTGACGTCGTTGACGTCACTCGAGTCGACAAAGCCCCGGTCAACGTTCCAATAGCAACGTGCAACATCGATCTTCGTGGAACGAAGCTACCTCTGATAAGAATAATCGACCACGACAATCCGCCCCCTCCCAATTTTTCACCCAACTGGAAAAACAAGCACGCATTCCCGAAATGCACGTCCGATGATTTTCTCGAAGGTCGCTTCGACCCGTTCGGTTCAGAATCCGACAGAGGAACGCGGAAAAAATTCGGGCGAAAGAACCGCGCGGAGAGAGGCACTTTTCCAGATAGACGATTTCGCTCGAGATCTACGAGCTACAATTTTCGTTTGGATCTCGGAAAAACGTCATTCACCCGACGGACGAAAAGTTTTGCCGAAAATCCCAGAGATAATCGGGATCCCAGACAACGAAACAGACAAAGACGGTCTCCGCCGCTGCCGCCGCCGCCGCCGCCGCCGCCGCCGCCGCCGCCGCCGCCGCCGCCGCCGCCGCCGCCGCCGCCGACGACGACGACGACGACGACGACGATCGGTTGTAACAAGGAAATTACATTGAGAAGACATTATTATCCCGAGGGTGGTTGGGGTTACGTCGTAGTGACTTGTTCCGCACTCGTGCACTTTCTCGGTATTGGACTTCAGTTGGCTGCACCTGGTAGCTGGCACTTGAGCGCCGAAATGAAATTTCATCATCCACCAATTCATTCCGCCGGTAAGTGAAAGTGTACAAATGATTTTGTCGTTTGTTATTCATGTAACGCCTGTGGCGAAACGCATTGGCGCTCTTCGAAATATTATTTGAGAAATTCCGTAGCGGCGATAGTTTGTCGGCAAGATCGTTTGACATCGTCCGAGCTCAAATATGAATGAGCGAATTCGCGGTAATTGTCGAATGTTCCCTTGAAAATGTTGACTTGACTCGATACGCGTTTCGTAGCGATATCTTGATTGGACATTGACATTGCGTCTAACAACGCGATTATTTTACCGGACGACCCAAATTTACCAAATCCGTAATCACATTCTCATACGAATCCAATTGGCCCTCCGATTGAACCAACTCCTATGGCGAAAGACAATCCCACCCCCACCCCCGCGCAATATATTCATCGCAAGTGCACACGTGAATGAACAATTGAAACCTTCGCAAGTTGGACGGCTGACCGGAGCAACGGCCGTGTCCGACTTTTAGCCAAGAAATCTCATCGGCATTCAAAGGAGAGAGCGGAATTACGGAGGCGCGCAGGAGTGCGCCCGTTCGCGTACAACAACCTTCGTACAAATCGTAAGTCTCTTTGAACCGCGAGCATACGTATTCTTGTCGAAATATACAATTCTCGCGCGTCTTGGTTATATTCGGCTAAGAAAGCCTCATAGACACAAACTCGTTCAACGTTTTATTCCGGAACAATAAGACCTGGCAAAAGCAGAAGGCGCGACGTTTCATCGTGTCGCGTCGCTTGCGGCTGTCTAACGAAAGAGCTTTGTCGAAAGAAATGTTCATATTGGGTTGGCGAGTTAAAAAATTAGAGGACCTCGCGTATGGAACGAAAGTGTGACTCTCGGTCTTTGAGAAGCGTGAGTAAAGTTGGCCCTGGCCCGAGAGAAAATACGAGGAGAAATGTTCCGTGCTTTCATGCACAACAAACACGTACAAAATTAAGTTCGTGTATCGAAAATACAATTAGACGGGTTTGTCGGAAACTTTCCTGACAATCCTAATTGGACCTGATTCGACTCAGACAAAAAACGAGCACAACATGTTTCGGGCTATCGCTTCGCTCGTACCCGCCTGCCCCCACCCCCCACCCCATCGATCCGCCGGCAAGTCAAATGTTATAATATTTATAGGCAAATCCGAGTCGGCTGAACTTTCAAATGGGAAAAGCCAAAATTGGCATCCGAAAGTCGTACAATGTATGGGAGGGAAGCGGAGGGAGGCGGCATCAGCGGCACGAGACGTAGATAGAGCCATTGATATTTCAAATGCCAAGTAGCGTAGCTTCCTTAAAAATCTATTCGATTTTTTATGCATGGAAAATTCAATATGTTGCTCGATTGAAATTTTACCATGTTTACCATGTACGATATTTCCTATTAGACGATATATACGCATCGTTTAAGAAATATTGCATCAATCGAAGCACGCCCCTCGAAACGATCGATATAGTGCCGGTTGGTTTGTAATTATGTTTGCTTGGTGAAAATGTGAAAAAGGTGATGTATGATCGGATTACTAAATAAATTCAATTATAAGTTTATTGATTATCAATGACAATGTACAATGATAGAGAAAGTGCATCACATTACTCCGATGAGGGAGATGTGTCGTTTTAGATGTTTGACGTGCGCCCTACACATGGCAGGTCAAGCGTAACGCATAACAATCCCAAATGATCTTGTTATTGTTGTAGTCTTGAAACATGAGAATGTCGCTTTATCGCCAAGCCTCGCAATGTTTTATTATTACAATGGACACCTTCCAACGATATGGACGCGATAAAAATATCATTTGGCGGATTCGAAACTTGCGTATAAATGACACGTCTAAAGTTTTCCACCGACCGCATTCAAAAGTACACGAACCCAAACGAACAACTTTCCAAGTGAAACTTTTGCGATGCTCGGAATGAGTTTATTCTTCGATCAGAACTGCGATTCATGTCCGTGTTTACTTACCGAGAAGACTTCCGTAGAAGGAGAAAGGGCTCAAGACATTTTTCTATTTTTGCTTGTCATTTTTCCTACGCTATCCCGTAGCGAGACATCGCGGTCCGCGCATGGACACAAAAAATTCTACCATATTCCAAGGTCATTTTTCCCGTTATACCCGATCGTGTTTTCGTGGCTTTGAACGATACAATAAAATGTCCAATATTAAATTATGAAAAATCATTTGTTTCGATATTGACTTGTGAGTCATTGCTTCGAGTCAGCATAAATTTAACTACATGCATTGCCGTAATAAGTCGAGTGCAGAAGTCGTTTCTCCGACAAGTCTGCATAAACTTGACATTAAAGAAAGAAGAAAAAAAAAAACAATACCATCATTTTATTGCACACATATTCATAGCTCAGGCTCTTGACTTCACTCTACATCGAAGGTTTTGTAAAAATTCCGAAAACTCATCGAGTTTCGATTATTTATCATGAGGCGTTGCATCCACATGGCTCGCCGAAAAGTGAGACCGTTTGGAATTTTTCTCTCCGGCTACCACGAGAGCAATGTTAAAAATCATGTTCGAGGGGTTTATTCTACGCGTGTTGACACGCATATGATAAAAGCATCGAATTCACGGCGGTTACATTAAAATTTACACCGCCAGTGAGTTCTTACGTATTTTGAGATAAAACATTGTGCCGAGGGCCTCGACACAATGTTTTCTCGAAAAATTTTAAAAAGTGATTCTTTAAAAAGTTTCAAACTCACGTAGCCCCTTGAAAGAAAAAAATATTCAAAATGGATCTGTTTTGTGCGCCCCAAGCTTATGCTGTGCCGCCGATGTTGAGATAAAACTAACGTTTTGTGGATATAAAAATGTCCCAGCTCGTATGATTTTTTTTACATTTGTCTGTCGTCTCTCCTAATAAGCATATTGATTTTTCGCATAAAATTCCGTCTGTGTACGAATTCGTTTGATGTAAGAATTGTAACAAGGCCGATGATGCCTAGAATGAGTATGGTATTTTTAACCACACTTCAACTATATTTTATTTCTTCCTAAGGGGACGATAATATATTACAGCCATAGTTGAGGCTCATTGATATTTTAGCAGTTGACATAAAGTATGACATAAAGTATACAGACGAAAAAAATTTGCTTCCCCAAGATCCTAATAGTCAATTGGACCTAAATATGCATATACATTGATTAAAAATGTTGCCTGTGACTTGCGAGGATGTTTATAGTTATTTGTACCATATTATAAGATGCAAGATGCTACATACGTGTTTGGCGTGTTACTCAAGTGTTGGTTCAAGGCATCAATACCCATGTACTAAATGCATCGAATATTTAAAATACCCAACTGAGAATCCTAACTCGATTATTTTTTTCTTTTCTTTTTTTTTTTTCATTATATTTCGTAATTCCCCGACCTCCTCTAACAATCTATTTCGAAGTCAATATTTCCTCGACACGTAGAATCGGACCGACAACCTATCTTTCGCCTAGACCACGCTCACTGCCACTACGCTATCGAGTGCTTGTAGCATCTTTTCATCGCACATCTGGTATATAAGAATCAAGTATTTCCGGCTGTATACTTCGAATAGCTGTTACCCGTTATTCCGGTCAAATTGTGCACATATATCATTTTTCCAGTGATCCACATCTACACGGCCAAGCTTTTTATACCAGTTGATCATTCGTTAGAGGATAAAAGAGATAGTCAAGCACGCCACCCAAATCCCATCATTTTGGTAATGATGATGATGATGATGATGATGATGATGATGATGATGCTTTTCGGTTATAGTGAGGTTGCCCATATTATGATCGCGGTGTGAATAAACTATAGCGAATTTCACTATCCCCTGTTTTACCGTGGACCGTTCTCTCGCGGTGTAGGCAAAACTTGTGAAATGTAAGAAACGAACGTACGATCGAGAAACAAAGATTACACAGGGCAGTGTTTCGTGGTTTCGTGGTAATACGAATTATAGAGGTTTGACGCCAGATAACCAAGAGGCCTTGTCAGGATTCGAACAAAAGCAGGCGCGCTGACGGAATTCCGGCAGGATTGTTTTGATCATCTATCGAAGCAAGAAAATGCAGAAAGATGGACGATCCACCTCCCGCAGCCCATAAAGCACGTGGCTCGAGTGGCCTCGGTGCCTTTCTTTCCCTCTTTATCCAATCGCCGCGTTCTCTGTGCCCCGCGAAATCCTCGAAGAGCACGTTTTATTCCGGGCGTGCCGGGCATCCCAATATCGTTAAATGGTGTGCCCTCGTACCAGCTCAAAGACCCTCTCGCAACATTGCGATACGCTCTTACTCTTGACGCAATGGATTTCTCTTGTCCCCTTGGCTGGTGTTTTGGTGCCGAGGCAAGGTGCTCGAATAGGCCCGAAGACTTATTTTGCTACATCTATCAGTCTTCATTGGAACGTGGTTGAACGTTTTCATCGGCGGGTTGGTGCGCATCGGTAGTGCAATAATGACACTTTGCCAGCGGTTCTTCGAGTACGAGTAACAATTGGAGTATGCCGATCGAGTTATCAAACCGATCATACTGCGTTTTGGAAATAAACACATTGGGTGGCCATTTCTCGAGCAATAATGTTCCTACAAACCCAAACACTCGACGCTATACCATATATGGCTGTTTGTTGGTTTAACAAAACGTCTACTGGCCATTGATCGCGGGGTGAGGGCGATATTGATCGTGTTGATTTTCGTGATGAACCTTGCTTTGTTATTCACTCAAAGTGAATGGAAGTGTGAGACTGGGCTTAAGACGTACGTGAGGCGATCCGTTATCAATGTTGCTAATTCTTTTGAGACTTTAGCGAGAAAAAAGTTACCCATGTGAATCTCGGGTGGTGAGCAAGGAAGAGAATCGGGTTGGCGGGGGCAAAGAGAAGAAATCCATATAGGTTATGTCGCATACCTACTACACGACGGTCTACATAAGAAATAATTCCGCGTTGCGGATAAGCAGAAAGTTGGACAGATGACGCGTGAGTCCTGTGCGGAATTCGCTAACTAAGGACCGAGAGACGCATATTCGAGAGACAGAGAGAGAGAGAGAGAGAGAGGAGCGAAGAATGGAGACGGAAGAGGAATTGGAAAAAAAAACCGATGGACGAGAACCCAAACACCATAGACGTAATTCTTATAGCGCAGCTATGGAGGAAAAAAATGCTATAGTTGAACCCGAGGAACTGACGCGTCGACAAAGTGTCGCGACACGTTGGAAAATCTTGAATAGCGAGAAAAAAATGACGAGCGAGGAGTGTCACGATTCGACGAGTTCGTCGTTAAGTTCGTCGGCCTCGACACGTCCTGGAAGATCGCGGAACGTCACGAGGACACCACCGTCATCGGCCACGAGTAGATCGTCTTCCATGAACGAGATCGAATTGGCGGAAGTGTCTCTCGGTGAATTGCGAGTGAATGCGAGGCAATTCGGATATTGTCTTAACCGAGATGACGCAACCGATTGCACGTGTCGCAAGGATTCGTTAACGTCCACCGGCGGCGCCTCGCCGAGGGATTCCTTCTCGAGTTATTTCATCAAGAGACAGGACTCTGGCTACTCGGTGTCCACGTGCCAGAGCACATTGCCGCCTTTATCGGCGAAAAATTCCGTCACTACGCTCAATGCTTGGCAAGAGAGCAGCAGCAAGCTCCATCAACAAGCGAACAGTGGAACGAGTTGTCGGCCAACCACGAGAAGACACTCGGACCAAACGTTCTTACCACGTTCTTGCCACAGCGCTAAGAGACGTTTGTCAGCAGATCAGTCGATGATTCGACACGCGCTTCGAGACAGTAGCGTTATTCGCTCGAAGCCATTGCGAACCAGCCAACGAACGAACGAAATCTCCGCGACAAAGTCTTCCATCGCAAGTTCAGCTACGAAGAAACCTTCCTTGCACGAATACAAGCGAAATAATAATGTGGCTAGTGCTGCGGCCAGGTACGGGGGACCCAATATCGCTCGTCGAGAATCGGATGCGAGTATCCGAAGTTCGCGACGTGAGAGCCCGGGACCACCCGTAACCCCAAAAATAGTTAGACGCCGATTCTCCGAGCAATTGATACTCGAAGGTGGCTTCGGTAACGAGCTCGAGTTCGATGACCTACTTGTCGCTACTTACGATGAGAATGATCCCGAGGAGTCGTTGACCGTTGCTAATGCCAGGAAGAAGGTTACGCTTAAGAGGCATTACTATCCAGAGGGCGATTGGGGCTACGTGATAACCGTAGTTGCAGTTATCGTTAATTCTATATGTCACGGCCTACAAATGGGTTTCGGTGTACTTCTGCTACCGACGATAACACGATTCGATAAGAATCCCCACGATGCAGGTAAGCGCGAAGCTTAATTATTTTAATTTTTCCTCTCCCAACGTACAATTTCGAGATCTTGAGGAAGCAGGTGAGGAAAATCTCGACTAAAAAATCGACACGATTCATAACTGTTCTGAGAATTGTAGGCATCCTTCGCGATAGAATAGGAAATCGCATACTACTCACCGGAACATACACACTATCCAATTGGTGTGGCAAGAATCGCTTCGGATCGTTGAATTCATTATTCTCGTTTATTATATTTGTTTGACAGCTTAGCATGAAAAAATGGCCAACATAACCAATACGGCTGATGTCTGGTCCAGTACGGGGTAACCGACTGTGAGCAACCGGCCTCGGCACAACCCTGAAACAATGCTTTTGCCATTTCTCAATAACCGATCCTCTTTTCAAAGCCCGGCCTGCAGCATAACGCCAATGTTGGGGGAGTTCCGGTTAACGACCGAGAGCCAACTGTTGGACTAGACTACTGGACTGGACTTTTTACAAAATACCGACATAATATAATATTGGTCGAAACGTGGTCTGTCGAAACGCGTGCCATACCGTGCCAGCTAGTTGTCGAACCAGTCGTACATTCATTCCTGGGTAGTATCGAAGATGCTCGTAGAGCGGGGGAGCCAGATTTGACTGGAAAACTATTTGTCGTGCAAGAGAGAGAGAGAGAGAGAGAGAGAGAGAGAGAGAGAGAGAGAGATGCCCGTTTTATTTATTCTCCGGTCGAGATTGACTCTGGGCATAACGTTTCAGGGGTGAAAGAAAGGAGCAAGGATTTCACATCGAACAATAAAAGCTGCTAGCCTTGGAAAAAAGAATGTTGAGATTTCAGATATTTCAATGTTATTACCAGCAGGTAGGATGACGAGAAAAAAAGCGACTTGAGTTTTGCGCACGATCGTCGTGTTTCCCCCCAACGAGAAATAAAACTAACGATAAAACAAGAGGGTAAAGAGTCGAATGGTGAAGCGCGAATGAAGAACCTGCCCGATGGAGGTTATTATATCGGAAGACCGAGTTGCTGGATTTCAGAGTTCCTGCACAATTTTAGCTAAACCTGCGAGGTCAACGGTTATCTCTCGGCTGGCTCTGTACGCAGCGATGAATAATAATCCAGAGTGGCATAAATCAGCATTTATGCACAATACCCATCTTCTCCGCTGCTATCTTCACACCAGAGATAAAAAATGAGATTTCTTCACGTGCCATATCAGAAAAAAAAAACAGGACGGTGTGTACAGCGTAAGGGGATAAGCATAAGGAGTGCAGCGAACGACAGAGCACGGGGCAACATGATACAGAAGTCATCGAAAACTTGAAGAAAAACACCCACACACACACAAGTTTAAAACTATGTATTTGTGATTTATTATGATTTACATATCAGCCCACGAAACCCACGAAAAACTATACGCTCCCGTGATTTTTCATTTGACAATTCTATAAAATCTATATTTGATTTTGGCGAGACTTGAATTTTATTTCATTCCGAAGTCGAAAGATTTTTACTCGCGTTTGGCACGTGAATAAAAAATAAATTGAAAAATCTTAAATACTCACTTCAAAGGGTGACGGTGTACCTAAGGATACGTTTTGAATTATGGGTATATATATACACATCTGCAGAATTTGAACAAACGTCCAAGTGGAATATCACGAGTTAAAGAGAAGGAGACGAATCTCATTGCCGTGGCGAAGGTCTTTCGGGAGAGACCATACGTGTGTACTTGCATCCGTACACACACTTGTATAGCAAAACAAGCTTTCGCGTGAGCGGTTAAGTACGAAAAATGAACAGAATGATTCGCGATATGTATGTATATAAATATGGGTCTGTGTGTATCTCATAACTGAGAAATTTTCACATAAAATCTTTAATATCCGGCAATAAAAAGTGTTGCGCGTAATGGAGTTACACGACGAGGTCTTATCTCTCGTTTAGTGCGCGCCGCTCACGCTGAGAGCGGCAGCGGCGGCGGCGGCGGCGGCGGCGGCGGCGGCGACGAGTTATTTATACCGGATCTAGATTCCCAGTACAGAGCGAATTCAGCTCACCATACGAATGGAGTAGTATGCCGAGAAAGTGGGACAAAACGAATCGCTATTGAGGAACTCTAAAATGTACGACCAATTATTGAGAAATTCTTCTTTCTCCTCAATTTTTGTGGTACTGTCGTCAAGGGCTGAAAGCTTCTTCGCTGACACCGATTGTAATGACCCGCACGTTCGGTGAACGGCTCTCCCGCGATTTACCGTGTTGAGTAGCTTTGCCGGTCGCTTGGACGATTACACGAGCTGTGAGATAAATTACTTTATAAATGGACTGAGTGAGGAATTACTTTATAAATGGATACATGAGGATTGTTTGATAAACTTTATTTTTAAGCGATCCTAAGTATCGTAGGACTAGGAACTTCGGGGATTTATTACGGAAAATGCCAATAATACAGGCACATTGAGAAAGGATAGCTTCTATACATATACAGGTCCCTTGTTCGGGGAATATTCATCGAGTCAACTACCAAGCGAGGGGCATTTCTACAAAATTTCGAATGATCGATACAACTGAAAATCAACTGCTGCTATCGCGAGACAGGTTTTCCACGATGTCCCTCTTCCTGTGTATAGTGTCATTGGGGAAGAGCACCTGGGCTAACATTCTGAGAAGGCCATTAATAACTGACAATAGTTGAGTGATAAGTGTAGGCGAAAAGTATACGAGCTGGCATCGTAAAAACTTTTGAGCGTATACGAGAGAACATTGAAGATATTGTAAATATCGCTGACGTGGTCGAATCGCTTTTCGGATTTCCGTGCTTCGAGTTTCCCCGACTCCGCAGTTCGGCAATGTGTGCGTCTACCAATTCTTTCCGTAATTGCTTCGAGTTAAAAAAAAAAATGTATTTCTTATTATTCTCACCATAGCGAGATACTTGTCAATAATCAGTCACGTTTGTTGGATAGTAGTCTCGATCACGGCAAGACGTTATGAATAAAGAATATCAAAGTCCGGTAGCCTCTGTCCTTCTGGGTTGCGTAGCTCCAAACGAGCTACGAAATATTCAATTCGCGAGAGAGAGCACCGTATAAGAGAGTTATTTTTTTTTTCGGCACAGCGCCAGGTGTTTTATCTCTTCAATATTTATCATTCAGAGCGAGGCGGACGAAAAAACCGTGCTCACAACGAAAAAAAACGTCATTACGCGTCATAAAATACCCGCCCTATACGCCCGGTTATGTTTTATGGATTAATACCCGCGACAACCAGCAAAAGCCCGGCGGGAGTTTCATTAACCGCGTGTAAGGCAAATCTGCGTGAAAACACGACAGAATCACTCGATCTTGGAGATTCTTTTGTCCTGTTTCGGCAAGTTTTAAAAGGGGATGTTTTGTTTCTTTAACTGCTGAAACAACGTAGGCCAATTTTAAGCACGACAAAGAAAAACTGATTGAAGAAATGTGCACAAGTTACTTTTTCTTGAAGAGAACCATGCCTACCCCTCGCGAAGGTCTTACCGATCAATTTTCTTTGTACAATAACCACGCAATTGTTTTTTTTTTTTTTTTTTTTTTTTTTTTTTTCATCTCCATACCACCGTTTTTCACATAGATACAACGCTTCAAAAACACTTGAAAAATTGATGAAAATTTCTGTGCCTTACATTTTTCGACTAGTGTATTTCAGAATTACGACTCTAGAATTTTTTTCATAAAAAAATCTGAACGTATTTGCTTTAACCCATATTTTAACGATTTTTTTTCGTATAGGGTATTCATGAAGAAAAATGATCAGAAACATGCCCGTACTGTGGCACGGCGCTTTCACAACGCACCCTCGCTCCAGCCGCGTACGCGTTTATTTGAATCTACGAGACTGGCTTTCATGTTCCGATTTCCCGAATTGCTCGACGATAAAAGTTAGTGAAAATGAGATTTCATTTTAAAACTTTTCGCGCGCGTTCCTAAAAAGCACTAGTATAATTATTTCCATTGTTGTGGAAATACGTGACAGATCACTGTGTGGAAATAATTGGAAAACTATATATTATAGAGTCGGATCTTGATACAACGAATGTCAAGGGAAATTCGTTGTATCGACTTTTCATTATATTGAGGTTTTTTTTTGTGCCGAAGTCATGTTCGTTAAAATGCTTTAAAGAAACAGTATATATATATATGTATATAAATATGTGCCTGTGTATATTTATCAGCACAATAAATATCGGGATGTTTTTAAAGAGAGAAAGGCTTAAATTCGATCATTTTTTACAAGCAATTAGCAATTAATGCATACTGTATATGATTATGTCGTCGTATGAAGGTTTCGGGTGTCCATCGGAAGGAAATGGACGAATCTTCGTTACAACGAGGATTTCGTTATATCGAGGTTCGACTGTATGCAATTTTTTATAAAGTTTTCACATATTTTACGAACTTTGCATAAAAACATTTTAATATTGTATTCATATGAGTAGCGCGCAATTGGCCTTAAAAACTGAATTTCGGTAATTCAAAATGTCTACTCGTTTCTCATAAAACAGCGTACTTTTTCGGTGCGAGTTTGTTTGACTATCGTACAACGGGTTGCTCGGTTATGTGTCTCCATGGAATAGATTTGAAGTACTTATAATTAGTAAAAATGATATCCAAATTTTCACCAACTTCATCGCCCAATAATTCAAGAAGCAAAAAAAAACTGATCTCGCACCAAGAGACGCGCGGTAGGGTCTCGACGCCAAGCAATGAAAACGAAATTTTCGACGCCGCGTATATACTCTTTGTACAGTAAGTTGGCCTTTTATTGGTCGTTTTTTGAACTTTGAATAGACCTCAGGCGAAAAATGTCCTATCGGTTTAGCTTAGGTTATTTTTCCATCCGTTCACCCAATCCTGAAATCTCAGTTATTTGCCAAATTTCCGAGCGAATTCATGGTCCTAGAAATGCTTCCACACTCGTGACTCGCAGTTAAATCGAATAAAGTTGTTCGGTCTTGCCGCAAACATATCCGGAAAGTTGGGGGGAAAGTTCGTGCCGATTTTTCAATGTGCCATCTACCGCAAATTGGCTAAAACTTTCCGTACTATGCAATAGTATATCGAACTTTTGGGGGTTAATTATCACTTGACTCAACAGGCGCGACGAGCGACGCGTTTAGACTCGCTTTGCGCCCAGCCTCGCGGTGCTGTCTCCCTAGAACTAAAATATCACTAAACGACTCGCGTCACTTTGCTCGCATATTTTCGTTGGACGACCATCGCGGTTTAGCTTATAATGATGTAGCCAGAGAACGGTGCTCCGCAGCGCCTTATCAATAGCAGGAGAATACGATTTATTTAGCCTCCTAAACCTACGCCATGATGAGCACATTTCTTCAGCCTATCGCCATCGTAAGCTTCGTCGGCTTATACTGTTGAAGCGTAGCGGCGATATTTCACGGAAATCGTGGTTCACCAGATTGCAAGGGGCACGCAATGCTCCAGAGCAGATCTCCTAGAACTGCATAGTCCTGCTAGACCGTCTAGTCACTAAAACCATTGTGTCAGAACGCAGGTCGCGGTCGGTCATCGATTTATTTTTGGCACTCATTAAAGCACTCAGTGCTAAAGAGTCGCTTATTTCATTACTTGTTCACTCATTGCGTCAATGTAGATCGATCAATCGTTCCGTACTCTTCCATCCATTCCTTCCAATTATTTCCTTGCACAAAATAATATCAGTCTATTCTAATTTGGTTCATTTGCTTCAATTTTAAGGTATACAGATAATGTACTCGTCATACACCATGTTTAGGTACATCGTACCTGCACGGATGATGTATTCATCGCATCTTAGTTATATTTCTTTATGTTTCACTTTAACATTGTAATTACACGATAATTCATTAAGTACCTTAAGGTCCTACCAAGGCATAAATAAACCCAAAAAATTAATCAATCAATCTCTCGACAGGTGACCGCTATTTTGCCTGCCATATATGTTTTAATTTGTCAGCGTGAGTGGTTTTGATAGCTCCATATAGCCTCTAAACGTGGTTAGAGCGTTCAGAGGTGCAAACGTAGATAAAACGGTCCTTCTTAAGGACGAAAATAAATTTGACGAAGGTTCTTCGTGGTGCTAATTATAATCTCATAAAATTCTTCCAATACGTAAAATACGTAAAACAACGGTCCATTGTGTTGCCGCCTATTAAACCTCAAAAGATTCTTTTCACCCTCAAAAAACGCTTCGAAATTGTGAATAGTCCTCAAGCAGTACATTGAGTTCGTCGACATGATACTTTGCACTGGAGAGTATAAAACGTCCAAATAGGGAATTCGAATCTATGGATTTGTTAGCTCGACCACAAATAAGGAGAGGCCACGAGTGTAAATTTTCGTCGGATCGGAAAAAAAAATTCTCCAAGCTCAGGTGTCGAAAAGGCAAATATCTGAATGTCTGTTGAATGAATAGGACAAAAAAAAATACGTCTTTGGGTTTAGGTATTCCGAACGCGAAATTCATTCGAAGACAATAAAAAATTGATATCTTCTTCAGTGGCCTCTAGAGGGACCAATAAAACGTATAATCCGTGTAAATCCAATATTTGGGTATCCAAGAGAAATATACACTCACTGACTGAAGGTCATGGTTAGGGAAAATAATAAAAATATAATTATAATGAAAAGAATTAACATTTTTTCAAATATTCATGATACCATTGTCTCACTTATGTTGCGGATGGCGGCATATCCTATGTTCGTACGGATTCGTGTATCTTGAACTATACACGTATAGTTCTTTTTGTCAACGTATTTGAAAAATCACCACTCTATGGATTAAATATAAAGGAAAAAGGGATTGTTCCCCTTTGAAAAAGAAATAAAATCTCAGTAATAAAAGGTATTGTGGTTTGCTTTACCTTATAAATCATTCTTGTTCACCTTAGAAAAAATAATAATTATGTGTTTCAATTCCACACAATGGAAATAACAAAATTAAATCATTTACAAAATATCCGAGTACGTATTATGCAAGTGTACAAGAAATATTGCACACAAAATTGTTAAACCTTAGAAATAATGTTATTGTAAATAGTCTGCTATTATTTTAAAAGATCATATTATTGTCATGATCGAACGGATAGAAGAAAAGTACACTGGAGTTGAAGTGAATGAGTTGAATGATACTTGGACAACTGTTGGAGAGTGTACGTCGAGACTCTTTGAGATTTGGAGCTGAACTGACTTCTCTGGGTCGAGGCGGGGAGACGTGTGATTAAAGCGGCGAGGGGCCTGAGAAGGTGGTGGGGATGTGACGAACGAGCGCAGCAAAGGCTGTGATACCAAGGACAAAGGGACGAAGAAATAAAGAAGTTGCACTCGGGGATTTCTAGGAAAATCGATTAGGTATAAATGAGCGTCAAGGATTCTCATTACTAAAAAAGTGTATTGGGTTACGCCCCATTTTTCTTCAAGAGACGGGGGGGGGGGGGGGGGCGGTATTGGGTAACAAGAAAGGGAGGGGGGAGGAAGAGTTTTGATTAATGAAGGATGTTGTCGCGGGATCGTTGCACAAGATGATTTGCGATTTTCGTCGGTGAATATATCTATACACGTACTGTCTGTTTCGAATAATGCACCGAGTGAAACAGACAGAGTGAGCAAGAGAGGGAGACAGAGAGAGAGAGAGAGAGAGAGAGAGAGAGAGAGAGAGAGAGAGAGAGAGAGAGAGAGAGAGACGGAAATATAAGAGTGAGGGTTGATCTCGCGGTGGTAGTAAACTAGGATAACGATCAAAGTTACCTCCTTATATTACAGAAATAGGGAAACGTCGAGGCATTGTCATACGGCTACTGAAGGATATAGCACATAACGCAAGCCCCATTACCCGAGCCAAAAAAATACAAATACGCCCGCGGTCCATTTACCCCTTCATATTTCCTGATTTACATTCTTAAGTAGGTTTTTGCAGCATGAATGGCACAATTAGGATGAAAAAATTCCGGGGTCTCCGGACTTGAAAAAAAAATTATTGGCATCATGCAAACCGTTCCCATATCCTTGAAAAATACGTGGGTAGAGTAAAACCAAAGAAAGAGCCATCGATATGTAACGGGTCGACGTCGCGTGAAACACAGCAATAATCGGTTATAGAAAACTCTTTTTCGTTGCCTTTCTTCCCGTCTCGGACTGACAGACACGGATTTTCAAGTGGATATTTACGTGAATTATTTCTCGCAGTCTATTTTCTTACTTTTATGTACACCCACACACACGTGTGTGTGTGTGTGCGTGTGTGCGTGCGTGTACGTGTGTGTATGCGCGCGTAAGTTCAATGCTTCGATTTTTCTCGGATGTACCTCGATTACATCCTGAATGAGAGGCGCTCAATCTTCTCATGGCATATACGTGGCTTCTCAAACTCTTGTGTATTTCCCCGGAGCGTGATTGCACCGTGATTGAAGTTCTTCGAGTGTCGGGCTGATTGACGAAGATCGATATATTCTCACCATGGACGATGGATGCTCGTATAAACGCGTATGTGATAAGCGTGTACCGATGCGCACTCATAAACCAACAAAAGACAGAGAGGTGTTTCCCACGCTATTACCTTTTTAGCAGTCGCACGAGAGTTTGTACATTCCTAGCGACTAAATCATCAAATTCTCGATGAATGTTGTAGCCTTTGCGGTCAATAATTTTCTTGGTTTTTTCAATCCCATATGTATGTCCGCGCGTGCTTAGGTATGCATATACGGATTTCATGACTGGCGTGAGATTGTGTCCTTTTACATGCCATCGTTTTTTTATTTACAAATAATAAGCCAGCTTGGGCTATATCTGGTAAGTTAAGGGCAAGCTAAATATACATGAAGAGACGAGTGAGAATATACTTACGTGAAAGTACGTACGAAATGCTTGTTGCAACGCGGTAGGTATGCTTCGCCGCTGTTTTTGGGTGACCGGCGGGGTATGTCGCCGCGGGTCCGGCCTAGCTACCTACGTTGCGGAATTCTCCGCCGGGTTCTCAATTATTTTATTACTAACATGTATGGCCCGACTCGAAGGGCTAAAAATCGAAAATTTCCTTAAGGAGATTTTTAAATTTCGCGCACATTTTTTATTTCGCTTCCTCTTTTTTATTATTAAAAAGGATTAACAAACTGGACTTTGGGATAGGGGCTGCTGACCACGTAAGCGCCATATAAAACGTATTTTACAAATCTTCAGCCCTCTTTAATTTGTATATGCGCTTTTTTTTTGTATTTTTCTTTTTCTCCTGCTTCTTTTTGGGTCCGGTGACTCCACTATCGAGTGAAAATTGCATATTTTGTTTAAGGCAAGGGGTATGTGTCCCTCTTGTTAGATGTAAGACAAATTTGTAATAAGCAGTTTCATAAGGAACACCGGAGGGTGAACATCTCCACTGTTTTTCGATACAACACAAATAAAGCTAGTCTTAGTTGTTTTTGTTATTAAAACCGTGATCTAGCGTAGCTGGGCGATCGAATATTACCGTGGAAAAACGTTAATCGTCTTGTTTTTTTTTTTTTTTTTTTTTTCTTTTTTTTTTGGAATTGCAATGAGGATCTCGCAGAGGCTTCTACGACAAAATTAACGGCATGTTCTTTCCGGTTGGTGAAGCGTTGAGTTGAAAAGCCGAAAGTGGAAACTTTCATTCATCTTGCGATCGAGTGCCCTGATCTGGCTTGTTCTTTCATACTATCTGTGATGTTGAAAGTTCGCTCAAGCATCAGCAACACAAAATGATGCCGAGTTTTGGTGAGCACTTTGATCACCGGACATGCGATCGATCGGTAAGATCCTTGTACGTAGAGAAGCAACATAACGCCCTGGTAAGACGCAACAAAAACAACGATCGAGATGAAGAGGCAAACGAGAAAGACATTTCTCTGCCTCATTATTTTCGAGCACTCCTCAATGGATATAATGTGGTGGGAAAAAAGAAAGTGTAGCGGGAATCTGTGCGAATCGCAAAATTACCACCGGCTCATATACCGCGACAAATTTTATCGTCACAACGATCAACCGGGGATGAGCTTGTGTGTGCGCATTCGCTGTATATTTTCTCGATGGCAAGTCAGACGTGCAAGAGCAGCAGCAGCAGCTTAAGAAATACGACAAAGCTGTCGCGTAATCGATCGGTCAGTTTAATTAACCGCCGCAAGTATTTCAAAATAATGATATACCGATTACTTTTAAGACGATGATAATCGACACTCGATATTAACGGGGAGTGACTGTCCTTAAGAATATTTCGAGAGAAAAAAAGCTGTCAACGGGGAATAAAATCATTAAGGTATAGAAGGAAAACATGAGCAAAGTTACATTTCGATTTTCAGAGTGAAAACATTCATTGTTCTGTAGTGCATCGCTACTACGAATGCATGCTTCTACTGATTTAATGGAATATCTGTGGTAGCGCGCACTCTATTGAATAAATACATTTAGACGTTTCGGATTAATCGTTATATGAAGATTCATGAAGTTTCCGTTTGATCATAATACTTGTACTTGAAGATAAATAAAAACAATGGGACTTAATACTTGAACACAAATGGAAATAAGGCTTGAAAAAATTCGCAATGCACATTCTCTCTGTGTTGTTTATCTTGAATGAAAAAATGTCGTGAGTCTCGCGCTCTCGTTGTCCGTGATCTGTGATCCATCGGCCAAACCAACTTCTCATGCGGAACACACAAACACACACGGGGGAGAAAATCGAAGCCAAGGAACGAGAGCGATGTATTCTTCTCGACTGTAACGAGCACGAAGTGAATCGAGTTTTATGCGAGAATTCTCGGAGAGATACTCCCGCGACCGGACGTCAATTAAAGTCAAAAGTCGTGCATACGCCACAAGATGAAAACAAACGGCGTGTATGGAAACACGTATCGAAGCTTCGACGTGAGAGAACGACATATACCGTCTTCTGTTTATGGTGGAAAACAATATGTGTTAGGGCCTTTTGACTTTCAGGAGCATATATGCATATATAAAGAGAATTAAGTGAGTTGAAAAGAATTTGAGCGAGAGATGTTCACGCTTCGTTGTTTAGTCCACATATTTCTCTCTCTCTCTCTCTCTCTCTCTCTCTCTCTCTCTCTCTCTCTCTCTCTCTCTCTCTCTCTCTCTCGCTCTCCCTCTCTCTCTCTCCGGCTGTCTTTCTCTTTTCTCCCGGCCTCTATTATCTTCGTGCTCACATGTACTATATAATGGGATGCTGTACATGCGGGTCCCTGAACATTTCGCAGAAGCAGTATACGGGATAAAATGGAGCAAACGTTTTGCAAACCATTGAAAGGTCCATCTGAGAGAGGTTAGGGCATTAATTTATTTCAAAAGGCTTTTTTCTTGTTTTTAACGTTCGGTGTATTTTTCAACTCAATAAATAATGTTTATCGTCTCTTCGAATTGAAGGAGAATACGGTTGAGCTTTTTGGAATAACGCAAAAGACGGTTCCAAAAAGGTCAGGACCCGTAGATGATACTTTTTGTATTACCGAATGTCCACATAAAATGTTGCGCCCCCCCCCCCCCTCCCCGCCCCCTCGGTGCTTGCGGCCACATCTCGCGCAAAGCAACGATCTAACACGAGACACGATGAAGCCTAATTTAATGATGATATCGAAACAAATGTGGCGTAAAAATCCGACAGACTTGGTTCTTTTTGCCTATCGATTGAAGCCCCATTTTCCTTCGGAAAGTGGACTCGCCGCAGGAGACAAGAGAAAGTTATGGGATAACAAAATTATTTGGACGGTCGAGTCCCTCGACCATCCCTATGCTTACTCCCGGTTTACATTGCGAACTGCGAGTTTTTCGAAGCTGTTAATAACATAGAATTATTGTTCTGGTTGTTCGGTGCCTCAATGTATCCGGCGGCCTTGACCGACAAGGAAGGATCTCGCCCTACCACCTCGCGCGACTTTGCGCGAGACAACTACCACATACCCCGCGTTTTTCATGCTCCGCCGTCTTCGTGCACGTATCTGGCTGCTCATTTTTCAGTACTTGGTAATAATAATAATAAACGCTGTAATAATATTTTCATACTGATTTGTCAAATGCTCACGAACCTCGGTATGGTTATAATTAATTCCTAAAAATAATTGGGAATCTTAAAGCACGTTTCTCCCATTATCATGAAGGTTTAACTTTTCTTGTCCCTAAACATCGTGTAACCATCGTCAAAATAAAAAGACCATTTTTTTTTTCGTCTTTTTTCACAACTCTGCACTGGTAGCTTGTTAAATTTAAGAAAAAAAGATCGAAGCATTTCAAAATCGAATCATTTTTCTTTGTAAAACGCTCCAGGAAACAATACAGCCTCATTTTTTACACGATTCGGCCTTTGCGCACCATAATTTATCTTATCGTAAATTGCATTGATTGAAAGTTGATATCCCCAAGCTCTATTCTCGCTGGTCGATCTGAGACCATTAATGCGACTAATGCTCGATATTTTCTGCGAAGGTTGTTAGGGTTAGGAAAAACATTGTTTTTTTTCCAAAAATACGCATGATGAAAAATCGATAGAAAAAAAAGCGAAAGTTTAAATAAACTTTTGATTATTTTCTTTACCAAAATGTACGAAATGTTATGAAAAAAAAATATTTTTGCAAAAAACTTGGTTTTTTTCTTCCAATGAAAGGTCAGTTTTGAAGGGGAAAAAAAACTGTTCTTTGTTGAGGGGCTCAAGGTATGTTGCCATCGTACACCTCGCGCACTTTGTCAACTGCAGTGCGAGGTATTTTCAAAAACATGAAAGTTTTGCATAAAAGTGTACAAAGAAAGTGTAGGATCAAACAAAGATTTCATTACGAAATGAAACGTTGAATGGAACATTATTTAAGAAAGACTGCATGTCAAAATAAAGATACATCGGAAACGCAATGCAATAGGTAAATTGCTGTGTCTTCGAATTCGCTTGGTAATTCGAATAAATAAATTCAACATACGTTTTGTTTATGTTCTGAAGAATTCCGTTTATACGGATGAATATATTTTTGAATAAATAGTACTATATACTAAGATTATTCGAAGCGAAGTAGAATGTTTACTGCACAACGATGTTAAATGGATGAAAATTGAATGCCGTCTTTGGACATTCGTGGGCGTTTTTTTTTTCTTCTTTTTCTTACGAAGGAACGGAATAGTCCATCGGATAATGGAATACCAATATTTTTCAATAAAGAAAAACAAACCTTGTTGCGTCCTTGATACGGAAAGTAATTGAGCACAGTGATTTTTCGCAGGAATTATAATGCGTTGAACGTCTCATGCTGAGAAATCTGCAGGATAAACCGAGTGCTCGTAAATAGGATTATTCTGTGAAATTATCTCTCGATTAAATCGCTCGTAATTACAACAACGCTCTACTCTTATACGGCTCAATATGTTGAATCGTTCATAACAGCGACATATTCGTGGGTTGTATGTGATTAGCGAAGATGCGAGTATGCTGTGAGGGCAAAACGGCAATCGCGCGCGTGTCACGACGCACTCTCGCGTTATCGTGAAATCTTGCATTGGATAAATTCAATCGTCATTTTACGGCGAAATTTAATGCAGCTCCGGTTTAACAATTTAATCGCTCGACATTTCATCGGGATTCCAAACTTGCAACATTCGTACGGATCAAGTATTTGCTACCAACCGAAAGAAAGTGACAAAAGTTGCGAGGAAACCTCTCTCACAAAGTCAGTTGAGAGTGGATAGTTGTGCCTTCGAAAAAAGTGACACGACTTTCTCAGCTTTCTGTGAAAAGTGAGACAATCGATTAACGTGATTTTTCTTTTTGTTCTTCATCGCTCGCACATTGCGTGAATTTGTCGAATTTGTCGAAGCCAATTGTCGAAGACCAATTGACAAGGCAAAAAATTGCAACGTCCGGGTCCCTCGTCGGTTGAGTATCGTTCGAGGAGGGACCCAGTAACGATATCAACGTGGTCAGGCTTTACCGGCGCGCACATAGATACTCGCGAGCCGCAAGGTTAACAAGGTCTCTCTTGTGCCTCGCCGCCGTCTTAACAAATTCATCTGAAATTTCTGCTTTATCGACACAGCTTTTTCGATCTTACACGCGGAGTGGAAGGTCCCTGCTTTCACTTGGGCGCGCACAAACAACCATTGAACCGTCGCAACAAACTACCATCGCTATTGTCATCACAATTATTATTTGCTTCACGTTATTTCTGATATTTGGAGCAACGAAAAAGAATATTCTTCCTCGAATAATAGAAAAACCTTGTGAGTTTCTAACGAAGATAATTTGTTTCTTCTATCGTGATGTAAAAATAGATTCGAATTCCCGATATTATTTGTCTGTTCTCATCGGCCCTCGCCCAATGAGACCCGATATTCTCACGATAATGCGGCGAATCAACAGCAAACGTAAAAAGAACGGGGATGATGAGACACACCGACGTTTCTTCATTAAGCACGAGCGGTAAAAACGTGCAGGTATATATACGCGATCAAATAAACACGCGCACGAGGTTTTTTGTGCGCGAAGCATCAGCGAAATGGATAATCGGCCGGAAGGTAAGTTGAAGAAGAGAGGGGAAGCGAGGGGAAATCCCATACGTGAATATTAATCGCAGTGGTGAAATTGTACCGAGGCTTGTTTGGACTTGAACCGCTCGACGCGCGGTTATCCCCGCAATGTCGCAAGGAATGTTATAAAAGTAAACGATCGATTGTAGCAAAGCTACAGGTAGTGAATGAACGCAGGAATAGTGAGTAAGCGAGGGAGTGGGTTCGGGTGGAAGTGCGAGATAGCAACGACGAGGTCGCGCGTTGTCGATATATCGTTTGCTTTTGAAGGATCGTGCCAATCTACGCGAGATGCGGCACGCAATAAGTCTTCCGGCTTATCATTAGCGATATTCCGAGCGGATGAGGTAGTTGAAAAACATAGGGTTGAAAACGTGCAACGGAGTCAAATATACATACATACATACATACATATATATATATATATATATATATATATGTATATGAAGAGTAAGGAAAGCATAGAGAGACACGAGCAAGTCTGACATGAGGTAACCACAAACCCAAACAGGACGCATCGATTTTACATCGAATTTTCGCAAGAAGAATACGTAATTCAGCAAATGCGCGAAGCAATGACCTTTGCTTTATTACAGGAATGCAGGAGTGTATGTTTGGAGTCTGCGACCGCGCGTGACTCTGCGGCCACGCTGCCGCGATCGTCGCGCACTTGTGATCGATGGACGTGCGTGTGTTTTGCGCGAAAGGGCACAATGTTTCGCGAGCGGTTTCCCACAACGCCCGCGACAGCGATTCCCGACGATGCGGGGGGGGGGGGGGGGGGGGGCTCCGTTTTAACAATCATACGTGGAAGAAGGACACGCGCAATCGGATATGACACCGACTAAATTTACGATTGCATCGATACTCTTTCCTCCAAAAACCAGTCCATTTTGAATGATCGCATTGATAAATCATCATTGATAACATTGCTTCTAATCGCTAATACCCCTATAATTATACAATATTCATTCGTACGCTATTCAAAGTGCGAACACATGTATCCCTTGGAAGGCGAACGCGCGTCACTCGGTAGCTCAATGGTCACCTTCGATTTTGTTTGATCTCGTGTACGAGGTTTGTTAAAAAAATACGCAGACTTTTGATTTTTCTCGAAAAATATTTATTCCCGACTAGAAATTGACGTTGGGTTTTTGTACAGTTCATTGCTGGGTAAACCCAATTCCTTGTTGGGTCATTATCGGGCTTCCCTATCAGGTTCTTACAGGGTGTGTAACGATCTTCTAGGCTTTTCTTTGGGTTCTGTGCAGGTTTTGCCCAGGGTAAGGCCAATTTTTTGTTGGGTTCTTATCGGGCTACCCTAACCGGTCCTACCATTAACCCACTGAAATCAGTAGCGTTGCATGATTTTGGGTTGGACATTTTTTAGAACGTTATAAAAATGGCAAAAAACGGCAATGAGTCGGTAGACAAATAACCTACCCTTCATTTTTTATTCCAAGGGCAGGTAAATTATAGAAAGATAACCTACCCTTCATATTTATTTATGCTTACACGTGAGCAAGAACACTTTTGATTCATTTTTAAATCACATATTTATTTTTTGATTAAAAATAGAGGATCCAAAGAATACAAAATAAATTGCCGAGTACGGACACAAAGCATAACAAAAAATCAAATGTCTCTACGCTTATCAAGATATTTCTATATATGTGAAAAACTTGAAATAATGAAAATCTTATTGGTTTGTTTTTCCTACAAACTGTATCGAACATTTTTTACTTATTTTTTCTTATATTAAAATATGAAGAAAAAAAAACTCCTTTGATTTATTTCTAAATCACATATTATGATTTTTCGATTTTTGCTGATAAACCGCGAAGGGCACGATGCTTTCTTACTCGTAATCGAGTTAATTCTTTGCTTTGCCTGGCTCTCAACATTTTATGCATACACCGATGGTCTCTCTTCCTCTCCCTCTCTCTCTATATATATATATATATATTCCTTCCTCTAATATATGCCGTTTCAAGTTTTCATCCCCACCTCCTCCAATCCTCAGATAGCGAACGATAAAATTTTAAGGTATTGTTTACTTTTAAAACAAAATAGCGCACAACAAAATAAAATGAAACATTAAGTTCCGAGTAAAAATGAAAAAACGTCCGAATGAAAAAGTAAGAAAAGTTGTACAACGAAAAAAAAAATCTCATAAGATGCACTTACTATTGCAGTATCTATGAAAAACGTATTTATATATCTATTTATTATTGCGAAGTGTAAGGTTTATATGTTCACCTATGACTCATTTGGTTACCCCTAAATAAACATTGTTGGGACCTTACGTCATTACCTTATCCAAAGCCCAGATATGTTAAAACGTTATAAGGACGTTATCGGTACATCCCATCGCAGGGTTGTCCCAATACTATCTTTATGAGGACCTTGAGAGGCATTCCCTATTTAGGGTTCACCTGAAAAGGTCCTTATGCCGTATAGGGTTGTCCCTATGAAAATTTCGAATCGGGTTTATTCATTAATTCGTCTATTTTGTCCCCTTCAAGGTAATCGCGCATACATACCCCCTCTGTGTCTCATAATACACTTGTGCCAGCGCTTTTTCCAAACCACGCAGCACTTCTGGTATGCGCTTTTTGGTATGGCCTTGAGCTCTCACACCGATGCGGCGGTCTTTGTCTCGTCAATCGTGGCAAATCACCGTCCTTTCATGGGACTTTTCAGTTTTGGGAACGGAAAAAAATCGCAGGGCAGGAGGACAAGTCCGGTGAATACGCGGTGGCTGAGGCATGATTACGGTGTTGTTGTTATTGGCCAAAAAATCACGAACAAGCAAAGACGTGTGAGCAGGTGCATTATCGTGATGCAAAATCCCATTAATAATTGTTTGGCCACTAATCGTTAGGAAAAAATCGTCTAGCACACCAAAAAACGTCTAACCTTTGTATCTGTCAGAAACAAACTAAATATGCGAAATGGCTGATAATGTAAACATATGTTGGGTACACGTGGTACCAACATAACAGAAAGAAAAAAAATATGGAAAATCGAATATGTACGTAGCCCGTGAAATTTGAAAAGTCACATTATTTTTTTCATCAAACCTCGTATGTGGCAGAGCATTAAAACCTACCGGAAATGTTTTTTCGAATTACTTTTTTGTTTGTTTCTCTATCGACGGGCAAACGGTTTTAGGAGGTTCAAGCGACTCACTTGGAGTGAGTCGCTGGTCGAGGGGTGATCTTTCAGTTTTCCTTACAAGCGGCTACCACCGATTTAAAATAAATAAACACGGCAATTATTTCAATGTAAAACGAATAAAAATAAACTATGGGTCTAAAATGAAAGTTTAGGAGTTTGTACATTTGTGCGGGACAGCAAGCGTATCCTTGAATGCCGTTGTTGCAGTAGTTTTTTTGGTTCAGCTTTCAATTGAGCCGATGGGGCTCGTGCTGTGTCGCAATCTTTTCAGCCAGCCTTGCTTTTTCGCACTATAAACCCTCTATTCGAATATGTGTACGCGCGCGCGCGCGTGTGCGTGTTTTGTTTGGGTGTGTTATACAGATGTGTGATATTGGGTGGTTGCGTTGGGAGCCGCTGTTGGCCTGTATACATATTGAGAACGAGTTGGGTAGTTGACTAAATTTTTTCGGTGCAACAGAACGAGATTTGAACAAATTGAACCTGCGAATAGAAAAAGTTATCTGTGTAACACTTTTGCTAAAATATTGATACATGAAAATTGACCAACTTTGAGGTCAGCAAGGTTGAAAGCTGCCTCAAGCGAAAAATGAGAAATTGACAATTGACAAAGTGAGAAAATACAAGTATCCGAAGATAAGGAGTTTATTGGGATTCCGATACAAACATATAGATACGACGTGTAGGTAAAACGAACGCAAGAGTATAGCAAGTTAGAAGCAAGGTTAGAGAAAAGAAAAAAAAAGGCAAGCAAACGAGCGAGTAAATAGGGGCGAACGTGTGTTTGAGGAGAAAATCCAGCTAAAGAGAGATGAAAAAGCTCCGCGTCCGAGCGTCAAACGATAAAGATAGGTTTTACGGCTCCCGGTGCCTGCGAACTCATCTTTTTCCTTTCTCCGCTCTGCTATACGCGAAAACCATTGTGCACCCATGTTGGGTTTACCGAGAACGTGGGATGAGACGACGTCGAGGACTTTTCAGCAAGCCAGAGCTATGCGCCAAGATCGCAACTAGGGAGCGATATATATATATATATATACGGACAAAATGAGAGAGGTAGAAACTAGGACGTTAGAGAGGTGTATATACAGAATAAGAAAGAGCGAGAGGGAGAGGGGGAGAAGCAACGAGGCGAAAGCTAGCTTCGAAAAGCGGTGGTGAGCTGTTTAGAAGCGAGAGAAGAAAACGAAGGGGGAGGACGATGCGACATTGTAAGGAGCATGAGGAACGTTCCGAGGAAAAGGCCAGCAACGACGACGACGACGACGACGACGACGACGACGACGACGACGACGACGACGACGACGACGACGACGACGACGCCGACGACGACGAGGACGAGACTGCTCGTGGCACACGAGGCCCCTGGGTGCACCTCCGGTAAGCGCAAAAATTCACAAGACGTCTTCCTACCCCGTCTTATGTATCTCGTAGGATCCTCTACTGATGAGATATTACTGTAGATTTAACGCAGGGTGGCGGCCGCTGGCTCCTCACGAGAAAACGTATAGTTTCCTTCGCGAAAAAAAATATCCGAAGGCTTATCTTCGGAAAAGCGCAACTAACTCCAAGTATCAGCAACCCGCCCCTCGTGCACAAAAGCGCGACTTGGCTCGCTTAAACAAGTCTGTCATTGACTTTCTCAAGCTCCATGGGCTTTAGCGCGAAAGAAACGCTCCTCCTCCCAACGGAACCGTCGTCTTACACATATGCATACATAGAACGTCATATCGATATACGAGGTATATCTATGGGCTATGTATATACGTATATGTATACGCAGGCGAAAACACCCGGACAAATGAGAAGAGGGAGGAGGCTTTTAAACGAAGCATAACGTATCGCTTATTTTCGCCACTATATACGCGAGATATGTCAATGATTCATGTAAAATTGGGTCGGCGATTCGTTAGCGCGTAAAAAAGCTCGCGATGATGTCCCCCCTCCGATGATTGGTGAATGTTTGCGGATCGGAAGAGAGAGGGCGAACCAACTTGAAAGTCCACTCAGCGCATCGTCCATAAATACTCGAGTTTCTCTTATTTTTTCTTTATCGTCGTTACATTGCAGCTTGTTTCGCGCGGCGAAGGAAAAAATGTTTGCGAAAATAATCCGACGATAACCGTTGTGTCTTGAAATCGAATCGTGAAATCGAGCTGACATTTTCTTCCTGCTTTGAAAGCTCTGCTTCCGATTACTGTTGTTGTTGTTGTTGTTGTTATTATTATACGCATTGTTATTATCTCACGGCAATAGCAGTAAAAAAGGTATCGCCACGGCCTTCAGCGAATGAAAGATTGTTCGAATTGGAAATTTTAGAACCATTGCAAGAACAATTGTAAGAAAAAACTTATCTGGGGATCGAACAGCTGCCCAGCTTGGCACTCGAGCGTTCAAATATATGCGCGAGCGTGCGTGTGTGTGTGTGCGCTCGCGAGCGCACGTGGGTACATAATGTAGGTGTATTAGTATATATTGAGGTAGAATTCGGTCGGTCATAAATTTTAATGATATTTCTTGTCGTCATTTTGCGTTCACGTTGCTGAAATATATCGCTGCACTTTGTATATATATATATATATCTGCGACCGCACTGTGGGCATTCTAGTGCGCCTGTCGGACGAGGCCTGGCGGAAAAAAAATGAACATCATAATAAGCGCGAAGAAAATTATTTCAGTTATTGCGCGATAATTACGACAGTCCGTTGTTTTTGCGAGCAATTTTATTTTTTGATGGACGTTTTCCCCATGTCTGCCTTATAATTTTGGCACAAGGGAATTTTGTGCTAACGAAATAAAATCTCGCCAGGAAGCATCGTGCAAGCTGTCAACTTGCACAATTGTATCTTTACAATAATACTTTACAGCGTCAAGAGATTTTGAAAATTTGAAATTGTTTGATAGTTGAAGCCTTCGGACTGATACGGCTAAATATTATCGGTACATTCCATCTATGATATAGTCTATTCCGGTACAAAAATGTAACCCGTCATCGAAAATAATTGTGAAAGTTGCTGGGCTTAAAACATTTTTTCGAAAACCAAAATTTTAAACGTTATTTTATACGGTTGCCGCGAAATTCAATAAAAACCTTTTTATTAGAATGCATGATTTATTTGCGAGAGATAATCCGTATATACTTTTTATATTTGCATGCTCACCTACAAATGCGAACCGTTCATCCGATTTGGGCAAAATTTCACCCGAAAATACCTTCAATAGTAGTATTTTTTTAAACAAATTTTTTGCCGCGTATCCGAATAACAGTTCAAGTTACGGAGGTGGAAAAGGCTGTCTGAAAATTGAAATAACATTAAAATGAAGGTGCTGAAGGGATTTTTACTCGAAAAAACTCGAAAATTGTAACTATGGCGTGTACGATCAAAATCGTATAGAAAAATAAACAAATTATTTTCCCGTATGGCACTTTTCAAAAGTTGTTCAACATTCCGTGAACATTTCCATGGAAATATATGTAGAACGATTTTTATCCACGATAATAAAGTGGCCTCTATAAGGAAGAAAGTGTGTGGGGAGAGGGGGTAACAATAGGGCAAAATAGAAATAGCAACGGCCATAGTAAGGATAAAAAAAGATTAGTAATAATAATAATAACGATAAATAAGAAGGAAATGACTATAGCTGCGGAGTGACTCAAGTCGGACGGACGATCACTAATTGGCGTTGAAAACTTTGATTCTGAGAATCTGCAGGTGTGGAATCTCGATCATGCACGTTACAATGAAATAAGGAAAGTGGAGCAAGGATGTTTTTCTCGTGTGGAACTGGCTCGAAAAGATAATGACTCGAGCGCGCTCGTCGCAATACACTCGCGCCTCGCGTCGGATGCAAAATGCAATGAAATTTTTGTGATAATTTTGAGAATGAACCCCGCTTTGAGAGTAAGTTGTGCACGATCCTTCATTTCGTCGTACATCATGGAGGTGGGGACGATTTTCGCGTGGATTTTGGCGGGGATTTTCAACTCGGCGGAGCACGTGGGACAAGCAGTGATAATATATTCGAAGCTTGCGCGCGCGCGCTATATGATTCGCATATGGGCGATGCTGGGCGGCGGGCGCGACTCTTACACCCTCGCGGCGGCGGCGGCGGCGGCGGCGGCGGCGGCGGCGGCGGCAACGAATTGCGGGGGTTTTCAGTGGTGCTAACGGTGGTGAGAACGGACACGTTGACACTCGCGCGAAGAGACCGATCTCGCGTCTGGCGGCGAGAAGGTCGGAACTGGGTGCGAAGAGAGGAGAGAAAGACAAGCTGGCTTGGCTTGGTGAATTCGCTCGAAGCGGCCACGTTCGCGCGAGTCTCGAAGACAAGCCGGAGGAGAGTGCACTCGGTGGTTGAGAGCTCCGTGAATGGAAGCAGCTCGGCTGCCCTCTCCCCCCCCCCCCCCCCCCCTCACCCTTCTTTCCGGGATTCCCCTGGGTGCACCGTTTTATAATATCCACGCGCTAGTCCGCCGCGATACGCGCCTTGCGAGCTTTGGCTATTCGTGAAATCCCCCATGATAGTTCGAAACATGTCCGATTTTACCATCGGACTCTTCTCTCTCTCTCTCTCTCTCTCTCTCTCTCTCTCTCTCTCTCTCTCTCTCTCTCTCTCTCTCTCTCTCTCTCTCTCGCGTCCGATTTGTCTCTTTCAATTGAAACTTTTTTTCGTCGAATGACTCCTGGAAAAATGCAACTTTTTCGCGTCGACGTAGATACAAAGTCACATAACGCGACGATTGAATCGACTCCCATCATCGCTCCCATCGAATTACTGTGATCTCAATTATTCTTGTGCAAGATTAATTCTTCTCGTGTGACATTAATGCTTGGCAATATTTCGGGGTGCGATAACGTGGGCGTCGAAAATTATGCCCCTCACGCGCGTGGGATTATACGATCAGTGGGTGAATACAATTATGCGCGGATGAACGGATTGGTGCATCGACGAATGAATATTAATCAGACAGCTTTCAGCGAGATACAATTTTTCACAACCTTACGACACTTGTCTTACTCGTGTTTGTTGAATTTTAAGCTAGGAAAGCTTAATGAAGAAATTATTGTTGAATCGGCGGTATTAGTGTCTGCGCGGGACTGGTGCGGTGAAAATTGTCGAAAGAAACATTTCACCCGGATCCCGGAGCATCGGAGATTGTGGTGTTATTCTCATCCGGATCGCTTCTGCACTTTAACACCCGACAGTAACGAATTTACTTATCATTGAGTGTAATACGCGTATGGCGTCTCAACGTACACGCGGAGAGGTAAAAAATGACCAAGTTTTTTCGTTCGCGAGAAACGACCAATTCCCGGCCGTCATACGAGAATTGTCGTTCGTTCCACGCGAGCGAACGAGTACAATGAGTTCGCGAGGCCCTTATCTCGATAGGTCGTAAACCTTGGATTTTTTATTTTTCATCATTATTTACCTCGTAGTTGGTGATTTTTGGCGGGAATTCGTGTGGCGAATAAACTCATTGGTAAAATTAATACTTAAGGAGGTACGATCACTTCCATGGGGTCAAAAAAGGGTCTAAATTTATTTTACCCACAGCTGCTCCGATTGATGTGTTACTTATGTTGATTATTCGTATTATCGATTATAGTGTGCCAAATGTTGCGGTAAATGATGAATTTATTGCACGTGAACAAATAAAAACTGAAAAACTCGCTTGTCAACGACTCGGTAGTAATCTTCGTAATAATTAATTAACGTAATAAAATCCAAGTCTATTAAAATAGGCTTGAATTAGCTCGGCGGTATTAACACGCTAGGCAGAATATATATATATATATATATATATATATATAATGCATATTATCGATACGTGATATATGATAAAAGTCGGTGAATTGTTGTTTGCATATATTTTGTGGCGGCTTCTATTCAAATGAATTTCAAAACAAAGCTGGGTTCTGTTCGCCAAACGCATCAGCTGTCACTCGCGACGTTGCTAAGTCTGTGCGGGTGCCATTTCGTCGTTCTGACCATTTTCAACCGGAAATTGAAACTTTCTTGTAATGTAGTGCTTTGAGTACACGGTAAAGATTGATTTTTTAATTTTTTACAATACTTCTATTCTATCTAATGTATCGAATTTCATTTTTCCAACGGGTTTAGCTGGATACGTGAGGAGAAAAACTACGATCACCGCAATTCCGGTTGACCGCGTCCCCATAAGACGCGACGTGCTTCCGTAACTCAAAGTGCTCGACTTTGCTGTTTTATTGCGAAAAAACTAAACGGTCAAAATAGCTAAAATTTTGGCAATAGGCGCAAAAAGTATTCTCGTGTCAAAACGATGTATAAACATTTCAAATCCGATAGTTGGATTTGTAGTAATAATCGTATCTCCTTGAGGAAAGGTAGTGTGATCGGAGGCTTTTTTAAATGAAATTTCTCGTCGTAAATCGGAATGACGCGCTTGAGCAAAACAATACGTTTATACGATTGGAGCGTCATTGGTGAATCTCGGATCGGACACCCTTTCGCATTGAATGATTTATTTTTATCTGATCTGTAAATCGCGTGGATGGTTGAAGGAGTGAATAAGGAACGCTTGGGATTCGACAGCACGGCCAACTAATAGGATCGCGGCTCGTGTCGATTGTGACGAAAGGAGTTTGCCGTTTTTGACCTTTGATAAATATGAATATACGATTGAAGAGTTTGGGTTTGTGTGGTTTAATGAAAGATGGAGAATGCGACGGCGGCGGCGGCGGCGGCGATACGATGAGGAGGTGACGACGGTGAACGCGAAAAACAAGCGGGTGGCTCGCAAAGTTATTTTTAACAAGCATCGGTGGTTGCGCGTGTAATGTCAATATCCCGGTCAAAGTCTTGGCCGCTTTTAATCGGCAACGGTGAGACTGCGAACGATTGCACGGATCGGAAAAATAATGCGATACTTGATCGCAAGGATATCGAAAAAGACTCGTTGACAAATAAGTTGCCGAGTGATGATAAAAGGGACGAGAAAACGATAAAAATCATCGATAAACGGCCGCGACGAGATCCTTCAACGTCGTCGCAGCTACAAAGAAGAAAGTTATTGTGCCGACATTATTATCCAGAGGGTGGGTGGGGCTGGGTAATCGCGGTTGTCGCTACCCTCGCTCACCTTTTCGCTTCGGGACTTCAGTTGTCGGCACCAGCGGCTCTCGCGATACCGGCGAGCGTTAAGTTTCATCATCAACCTATCCACACAGCAGGTAAACAGATTTATCGACTTATTTTCGTATTCCGTATCACGGTGCGCGCCTTTTATCATTGCGCCACTTACCAATCTCTCAAAAGTATTTGCGAACAAATATCGTGACAATTGAGGAGGAATCGAACCACAAGAAACCGCATAACAATTATTGAGACACCCCCCCCCCCCCCCCGGACCTGATAAACTTTATGTACGCGGAACTATTTCAACGTACGTTTCTCTGTAATAGTTTGCCGTGCTCGGGGAATGCGAACATGTGTTATCCCTAGACGCGATATACAAGTTTTCGCAGTCTCTCGACTCGCCTATTTTATAATACAACGGAGTACAATATTTGCGCTCTGGAACTTTCGTAATATTGATACTTTTGCAGTTTCTACCTCGCGATGATTGAGGAATATGTCGTTGAAATTGATTAATTTTTTTTTCAAATAAACAAGGTGACTGGCGCGCGGCTCGAAAAAGCGACAATAATGGTGCGTGAGTTTTGTACGTGAAACGCCTGATACACGGTAGACAACCGCGTGTATCAGGCGTTTCACTCTACCTCGCGCGTCGGCTGACAAAATAAGTAGACGTTTCACTAAGTATATCAATTTTCGATAGAAATTATTCGTTCGAAACGCTCTATGGACTCTAATGTCCATTCTCGTCTCTCACTCGAGTACGCGTAAGCAGGGTCTTGGTATTTTCTGCGCAGCCTTACTGCCCCGTCAACGACACCATTTTATTTCATTCTCAATAGTATCAAAGAGTGCTGAAAGGATAGTGCGGTTCCGCTTACTGGCAAACGCTTTGCAAAGCCGCATATAAATGAAGATTCATATAGGTGAAACAATTATTATACAGGCGAGACATTCGTTTGTGAGTATGGAGGCGGATATGTTGGTATATTGATTTCTTCCGTTTAACTTTTCATCGTTCAAAATTTTACCGTCTTTTTCTCGAAAGCCCATTTTTTCCAACACCAATAATCTACGAATTGACCGATTTGAATTTTTTTTTCTCACTCAAGTTTAGACTCTTTGTTCCTATACGGTAAACATCTAATATACGGAGTGTGTGAAAATTGAACTAGAGTAGGCTAGTAAATGGATGCATTCTAGAACGCGACCATTCTCATAACCAGCTAATCACGCGGGCGGTGTTTTGTTTCGCAGCTACTAGCTTTGTTATATCGAATTTCGAAAGAGCGACCGGCGTAGCAGGTACGCTGTCGGTTCCCCGTGGCATTGTTTTAATTTTAATTTTTCCTAATATTGATTCTCCAACATTGTATCTAATGTCTAACATGGAAATTATAAAATAATTTTATTTATCTTTTTATTTGTCACGACCGACATATTAATAAGGTTTCGTGAATATTATTTTTGTACACGACCTCTTCGTGGGTCAAAAATGATTTTCAAAGATTGTAAAATGTTGACAACTGGCATCGGGAAATATCGTGGGTTTGTCATGGAGAATTACACGATCGAACAACACATAGGAATTGTATTTGCTGCATTGTTACTGCATAGTTATTGCAGACCAAGTTTCATGGTCGCGTTATCTCGCGCCACGCGGCGATGTCAATTGGCCACCGCAAGATCGTGCTATTTTACGCGATTGGACTTCTCTCTTTGGTCTTTTATAAAAGGAAGAGGGTATCCCAATGATCCACAGTTCATTCTGGAGCTCAAAGAAGCAATTGGACGGAGCATTAATTAAATTTGTCCGCAATTATGAAAATTTCGTCAAAAGAGTGAACACTTGTAAAGAGGGACGAGACGGCCGTTTATCGGATATTGTCTTCCACAAGTAACGTCCATGTTTGTACCTTGCATTGAAATAATACGAATATTCGTACTTTGAGAACAAAAAAAAAAACGTTTTGTTGACAAATTAAAATATCAGGTAGTTTTGAGACGCCTTATAGTATCAGCGAATATATTGCTATAAAAATACACTCTCGCTTGTCATTCGTCGATTCAGCGTTCCCATTTGTCCTCCGATGTTACAGTATGCCTGAATTACCAAATGGATAGAGGGCCAAATGGATAAAGTAGAAGAAAGACCTGTTTTTTTCTTCTTTTTTTCAAACGTTAACGCCATCTCTCACAAACGCTGTTGTTAAGACTCTGTGGCTCCAAAAATCTATCGTTTTTAAAGTGCGCATGGTGTGACTTGTGTTGCGCGTGCTTTTACGACAGCTATCATCCGACAAACGTGTATAAAATGTGCACTAACTAAGCGATGAAAGCGATGATAAATCGAGGGTTTACAAATACCACCAGATTTCTATATCCACGGTTATTCATTTTCTTGTGACGAGTTGTTACGTGCGAAAAAAAAAAACATTTCATTTTTTGTATGTTGATGTGAAAAATTCAAATTGACAAAAAAAAGTCACGGGACGAGGATACTGATCGCCCGGGCAGCGGGTATTCAAGCGTTCAAGCGTTCGAGCGTTCTACCTCCAGTGTTGTATTCCAGTGATGAGGAACTGCTTCTGATTTGCGCGCGCGCGCGCGCGCGCGTTTTTTTAACAGACTACATTTCTCGACTCACCGTTGGGGCAGCAACTCTTGTAAGTTTTAGAGACTGTATAGGATTGTGAAAAAATGCGCCAAAAAATTGTCGAAATGCCAAAAAGCATTTTTTTCCCGTAGGGTCACTGCCTCCGACGGGTATAGCGGTAGTAAGCACGTCAAAACTGCCCCCAGGCCGTTTCCTCTCAATATTTGGGAGATAATCTTGGCGAAAAAGAAAGATAATCTTGTTGGAAAAGAAAAATTCTCCCAAAATGTCAAGTCTTTATCTTCAATAATTTTCGAGTTATCGAACAAAAAATACGCACTATTTTCGGTTTTCATTAATTTTCTATTAGTGAAAATAAAAGTTGAGCGATGGTTATTTTTTCCCCAGTAGGTACCAATGGACAAAATACATTGGAATTTTTTGTCGTCCGCTTCCAGAATAAAAACTGCATTGCAAAAGAAATAAATAAAAATAAAATCATTTTCTCAAGGGAATACTTTCGTTTGGATATGCAATCACCAAATGTTGACAGGAGACGTGTCTCTTATAGCTCTTTACACTCAGGAGTGTTTTAAATCATTTTTAATTTGCGGGACATTGGCAAAAATATATGATTTTTCCGATAATTTCGGCATTTTCAATGTAATTTCGAGAGAATTGATACATTATATTAAAAGTGAAATTGAAAAATATCTGTGACGGTCGGTAACAACGATTAAAGCTTTTGTGACGGCGAACGCCATCTGTTAGAAGTCAAACGCGATATTCGCGTTTGCGAACTGCGAATAAAAAAGATCCAACATTTTTGAAAATTATTATATCAAATCCAACGATACAAAATCCCTAGTTTGTTGTTTTCATTATTATTTGTTTTTCTTAATTTTTTTTTTCACAAACTCCATAGCGTTGTCGACCGAAACGACTCCTTAAAAGTAAGAAGATAAAAAATACTTCTGAATGTCGAATAAGAGTGATATTTCTCAAGTACAGTGAAACGAAGGGAAAGCGCTCATTCTAGAGTTCTCACTTGATACATATCTGTTTTCAGACTTTCTCAACAGCGTTCTAATCCCCGTTGCGTATAGCCGATAAATCTTATCGCGCGAAAAAGAAAGCTTTACCCCATAAATAACGTTCTCGAACTTTCTTTCCAGCGATTTGCCCTCCGACATATTTCATCACGATTTAGCGCAAATTGCGTGGGTCAGTGTCCGTAAATCCGGCCCAAGGCGGGATAATAGAGACGCTGGAGCAGAGCATTTTAGTGTCTTACGACAGTAGTTACAAGGCAAAAGAAGGAGGAATAGATAAAATAAGTCGAGGTGTCGGGTTGAATGCGAAGGTACGCGATAATAATATTTCTCTCACCCCCGCCCCCCCCCCCCCCCTCTCTCTCTCTCTCGCTTTCTCATTATACCTTGCCTCCCGCTCGCTCGCTCGCTCGCTCGCTCGCTCGCTCTCGCGCTCTTTGCCTTAGCCCTGTAAATTTCAACGAGCTCTTCGAGCACCCGCACCGCGACGTTGTTGGCGACGGCGAAAGCTCGGGCTCGAAAGGGATTGAATAATCGATTTCACGCTGCCGAATGACATATGGTACTCGCAGCAGCGTGTAACTAGGTTTATTGCTGCAACAACTCCAACCCTCTCGTGCAGGATCCTTTGAGACATATATACTAACAAAACATAGTCGATCTGCCGGTCTACATCGGTGTAAACTGGGAGAGAGAGAGAGAGAGAGAGAGAGAGAGAGAGAGAGAAAGCAAGAAACACAGGTAGATAAGTTTATTGTGCGAATTTTCATATAAATATGTACCTGCTAAAGCGAAGCGATAAAATTAAACCTTGTAAGCAGATTATTGGACAGAAGAGCTGCATATGATTGCCGGTTCAATGTTAAATCGACACTACGTTGGCGAAAAAATGTGCCCAACACGTCGGCTAAATTGCAGAAAATACGATTATAAAGTACGTGTCGCCAAGGCTTCAATCGCCACCACCAGTTGCCGATGACGTGACGATAAAGAGAACAAACACAAACTCCACCGATTACGTTATGAAATACCGCCTGCTGTTTGCAAAGTAGGCCAAAATACTTGACACGGATTTTTTTTTTTTTTTTTTTCGTTATTTATTTATACCGGCCGAAGCTCATTATTAAGGGACGAACGCATCTTTGCCAATCTGGAGTTTATTTCGTTTTGTGGCAATGATTTTATTAACGGCACAGCAAGCGACCAAATTGTAAGTGACACAAGCATTTTATTTCTCGAGCACAATTACCTAGTTTGTAATCGAAAGGATGCACAAAAACGAATTTTTAAAGCGTTTATTGCAAAGATGCAACTTTCCAATACATATGGATATATACATTGAAATGCGTAGCGTATGCGCGTACACGCATATAAACTGAAGCGATAGACGACCATCGTAGTTTATCTTGCAGCGCAATTGGCGCCCCTCTATAGGGTCGATAGCAGCGACATCCAGCGGTAAGCGCGCGGAAAGATAGTATGTACATTGCCAGGGATATAGTGCATCGCGCTATACATATGGATGTGATCGCGACTAACACGACTACGACGACAGTTCACCCGGGAAAAAGTGAACAGGCGTTTGTTCATTTTTGAGTACTTTTGTTCCATCGAACGAACTCTTAACGTTTTTGTCGAGTGTCGCGATATGAACGGGGGGTGGGGGTGGGGTGGTGATCTTCGAATCTAGGCGTGGTGCGTAAGCCGACGACAGTGGCGAGCGGGATCAGCGAGGTATTCCAAAAGCTAATATTAGTCAACTTTTTCTTTGTAATGTAGCAATAGGAAAATTATTGTTGCCAGCAGCAGGACAGCCATGGCTGCACCACGGATATTCCGTGTGTTCGTCATATGATTTGTTTCGTTTAATAGCTTATTCGTAGAGGCTCCGAGGTTAATTTTGGCACTTCTAGGCGACAGTGTATTTTCCTAAAATACCTGCTTGTACTTCTTGCTCCCGGCCGTCCGCAATCCAGACAGTGATTTGGATGTAACTCGATTGCTACTGTTTTGGAGGCTATGCTCAGGATGCGAACCTCTATGAAGCTACGAGAGCAAAGGCCCCAAAATCAATGTAATTTTTATTAAAATTTTTTGCCGCGATTAAAACGTTTGTGCTTATATCGTTTAGCGAGAAATAATAACTCAAAAGTGCTCTGCTGGCTTATCGTCAAGCTAGCAGAGCACTTACTATTTTTTGCCTCGCATGCACGAATAAAACCACACAATATTGTTGTGCTTTTTAACGTGGCTTAGAAATATCGAATGGCCGAATACCTATTATTTTAATTTCGCTAGATATAGACCCTCAGAAGTACTCGAATCAGAGAGCCCGGACCCCTTTTCTTTTCTCGTTATTCTGAAATAAAATTACTCCGCATTTATGTGCTTCTTGTGTGGTTGCTCTGAGTATCCAAGGGACAAAGGGCAAATTCGAAAATTTCTCCGGCTAGCACTCCTAAAAGACTCAAGCGGAGACTTTGCCAAGATCATGCCAAAATCGCTGAGCCTATTCCCAAATGGCGATAACAAAAGAGGCATCGATCGTGCATACGATGTTTCACTTACGCGAGGGGAAGACCCCTTTCTTAGAGATCGCCTCTCCGTGCGGGGATACACCTGCCTAGTCAAGATTTTCCATTGCGTAGATGAAACTTTTGTTGATCTACTTTTGGATATTTTTCATTCGTCTGAATTTTACACCTTTTTAACGTGGTTGCTGGTTCTTGTCGTCGTGTTTTCGCTTCGAGTGTTCTTATTTTGAGGCAAAGGAGCGATCCGAAACGATTTCGTCGATTGAATATCTTTAACTTTTTCAAAGTGTTTCTTCATTGTCGCGTTTATTGTTGTTTTTACGTGACTTGGCCGTGTTTTATAGTATCGTGACCCTTCGATCCGTACGAACACCGTTATGGCGTCACCATGATGGGTAAAAACAACATTCGTCTCTTCGGGACCAGACTCGTGAGACAATGTTTAAATAGCGATAACATTCGCGCACACACACACACACACACACACACACACGCACGCACAGGTATTTTAACTATGATAACTATGTTGCAAAACGTTCTCGATTATCCGCGAGTGGTCATAAAATACTTTGCTTTTTACAATGGAAAGACAAATCGTATATATAGAATTAAAATCGACTGAAACTTGGATCGAACGAATATCGATTGGAATGGAAACGAACGCAACGGCAGAAAAAAGGTGGTTTAGAAATTGTAATGTCGAATCAATAGTGGGTCGTGGAAGATATTCGATGAGCTGCGACATCGATCTTCTTGCAAATTGCGAGGGCAAATCTATAAATGTATCGAATAGTAACAGGTTTAAGGGAATATGCCAATTAATTTGCCATCGCATACTAATTGTTTTAGCATTTAACCATTTTCAATGACAAGCCCCCTTTCATTGGACTCGAAATTATGGGCACATTCCTGCTCTTGACCTCTCAGATAGATCATCCGCGTAATTAAAACGATTGAGAGCAACGCGCCGCCGCCGCCGCCGCCGCCGCCGCTTCAGAGGCGTCGTTTCTTCCAGAATCGTCTTTGCATACCCTTTTTCGATAATCGCAATGAAAAAGATCCAAAATGGTACTCCAACGTTTCTATGTATTGTAGCCTTGAAAGAAATCGTCGACACTACGAGTTCTACTCTATTATAACCGAATGCAAAAAGAAATCCGACAATCTCACACAAATATCTTCGTGTATTTTTGTAGCAAAGCTATGGCTTCCTTCGAGCTTTCGTTCGGTGCTAAACTTCCTTTTTAACTGCTGACCAACAGAAAGGCACGTTTTGCGTTTCACTTGGCTGCGAAGTTGACGTTTTATCACATTCGCTCTTGTCACTCTCGCGAACCGTTCCACAGTACACTATTTGATCCGTAAAAATAATATTTTGTATGATGCATACGGACGAATGAATGCGCTATAAACTGAGGCGAATGTGGTAAGTTTTCACACGATTTTATTCGCTACCTTCCCCGCGCAAGTCACCCAGCACATTTTTCGAACGGCTATATCGCGACAGTTCGATATAAGATTTTCAAATTAATTCTAATTAAATTCGAATGACAAGCAGTATTCAGCTGCCTTCGCGGGTTTCGGCGACAAGAACGCATTTATCATTTGTCTCGCGTGAATTTCGTTTTTTACCCTCAACTTTATTATGTTAGCTAAAAAGTTTAAACAAAATACTATCAACCTTGCGGAAACGCGTTTTTTTTTTCTTCTCCAGACTCGTGCGGTGCGAGTAATCGAGCTCTCATTCTCGGAATAGTGCGGCGAAGTATAAGGCACACAGTGAATTGTTGAGCAGGAATACATCTTCCGCATACGCTATAAAAGCATTTGAAAATCGATCGGCGTTGCCAAACCGGTGTCGATATCGCCAGGATACGGTTAAAAGTGAATAAGCACTATGAGCACTTCTGTATTATACGCTCATTTTCGTTCGAACGAGAAAATCGGGAACAAAAGCGCAAGATCTTTTCCATCCATCCAAGGGAAAAAAAATTAATACGGGTACAAGGTAAGCGGAAAGTTTTCTCATAAGTTCCCAGTCCTTTGACTCGAAAGCCTTTAGCACTCGAGATCTTTGCGGCGATAGTTTTTCCGGTTTCTCCTTCTTTGTATACGCCGATACAGCAACTTCAGCACCAAAGTTCGATGATAAAAAAAAATGGGGTCCATCTTTGGAGCAATCCAAGCACACGTAGAAAAGATGACTGGGAAAAATCCGGCTTCCAAACTTTGATTAAGAAAAAAAAGAAGGAAAAAAATTAAGATCAGCGGTAAACATTCTCGTGAGAATTGTGCTAATCAATTTCTTGTATTCAATTTTTTCAGGGATCATTAGATGTGGTTGTGACTAAATTATCCGCGTTTTCTCTCGCTCGCTCTTTTTTCCTTGCTCTTTTCCTTTGTATTTCAGAAACTAATCTTATTTTATATAAGTTTATTCGGTGTCACGATTCGGAACATTAAAAAAAAAAAATATTCGATATTACCCTTGTAATTAGACTCCCTTTAACCGGTGCCAATATTCGACCACAAATATTTGAGCATATGCCAGAGACATAAATTGCATTTTAATGTTCGAGTCAGGCACCCTCGAAAGGAATACTTTTTCCTTGAGCCTTTGAGGAAAATTATCCTGATTCTAGCAGGAGCCCCACTTCGGAATATTTACCGAAAAATTCATTGCAAAAAGTCGTATTCGCCCCCCCCCCCCCCCCCCCCAACCCTCAATCGCACGTACGCTCTTTCCCGCGTGAAACCTCAAGCTCGCGTAATTGAGTGCGGGTGGTTTAAGGTGTTGGAGAGCATTGGGAAGCACGTAAGAATTCAGCAAGTTTTCCCGCGCGCAATTCTGTAGGTGCCAAAGCACTCGCGAAAGAACGTACGTGTGAAGGACACTATTCACTGCTATTTCTTCAGAAAATCTCGAATGATAATACTGAGTTGCCTAACGCACAAATCGTTTCTGCGAACTTAAAATTGCGTTTTGCGCAATAAAAACATTTTCAATTCAAAGAAATGAGTAAAAAATGCAAAATGGTGTCCTTTAATTGACTTTTAGCCATAAGTCGTAACATCAATCGTTCTGATCACAATGAAAGAAAAATCGCAGCAGTTCGGATTCGTCAAGGCTTTTTTGAGATCCTTTGAACTTAGAAAGAAACCGAAACTACTCTTAGTCTATCCGTTATTTGTTGAGTTATCTCAAGTTTAGCCAAAATCCGTGAAAATGCAATTTTTATCTTCCTTAAATCGAGGTTCTTGCATGGAAAAAAATTGTTTATCAGAAAACAATAATTATACCTTATAGAGGATACTTAAAAGTTTTCAAAAGGCTCCCTCTATTTTCTGTACGATCGTTAGTTTTCGAGTAACAAAATGCCAAAGCCAAGAAGGTCTTATTAGCTTTGAACGACGATAGCTCAGCGAAAAAGCATCGTACAAAGCTCATGGACCACTCAAATTAAAGAGGAAGAATCAAGCTGAACGAGCTTTGAGATGACATTACTGAAAAAAAATTATTCAACTCCGTGGACCTCTTGAACGACAGGCAAAAAAACATATTAAAAAATTCCATTTACCTCTTTAAGGTTGCTCAGAAACGGTCAATTTGACCTTCGGATCTCAAAACAAGAGACTTCAAGCTTGAATATGCTCATTTCTTATAACTCTACGACCATTTTGCGCCTTCCGAAAATCATGTGAACATTTCGAGATTTTTTCGTATCCTTTAACTGTTGCGCTTAGTGTATTCTGCGCAACACTCGCACCAAGTATTTTTTTGTCAGCAAGCAATCTATGAAACATCCTCGAAAATAATGAACACGCGAAATCCAAGATGGCAACGTTGTTGACACCCCTGACGCTACCTCGACAATTTGGGTTGAAACTTTTCAAGAGGTCTCTAAAATTAGTGTGAAAAAAATAACCCCTCGGAATTTTCTGCTAGTTATTCGTCACTTTTGTTTACTCTTACTGGACCATTTCTTCTCAACTTCGAACGCTTACGACATGTATTAAGGTACTATATTTTTTTTACACTATGCCTGTAATCGCCAACTCTTATATGGATAATCTCGTCTACGATAAAAAGTTGCGATCAGTTTCTCACTCGTTTCATTGCGACCCGTTTCTTACATCAACTGGCCGTAGGCAAGACGGTCTTACATTCTACCTACACAGATATAACCGCTTAGGCAACAACTATCAGCAGTAGAAATATTTTTCAACCGATCAAGTTTGGGAGAAAACGTTTCCTACAAAAATTGCATACTTGGAACGGTTATGGGGGGGGGGGGGGGGGTGGCGGGGGAAGATCCAGTGGTGGTTGCGTGGGTTCATCCGGGTAGAGGCGCATCGGACGTTTCGAGGTCACTTACATTGTTTTCGAATGGGACTAGTATTTTTTTCTTCAGAATTTTATCGGGACATTAAAGATAAGTTCACGCACCAAATTTCAAGATGATCGATCAAGGTTTGGTATGAAAGATCGATAAACGGTAGATAAACAAGAAACGTTAATGTCTTTAGCCTAAAAACAATTGCAAAAACACTTACTGCTATGCAATTTGCTCAAAGTGATGGCAACCACGTTCAATGCACGTTTGCAATCCCATTCGCATATTGATTGTATTGGCAATCTCCGAAGCGCCTCCACATCGTAGCCACCACTAGATGACCGCCTTCAAACTATGCAACTATTGTGGGAAAAGATTTCGTCCAAGTCTGATAGGTTAGAAAATATTTCTACCCCCAGTAGTTGTTGTCTCACCCTGTATATGTGTGTGTGTGTGTGTGTGTGTGTGTGTGTGTGTGTGTGTGTGTGTGTGTGTGTGTGTGTGTGTGCGTGTAAGCCGTGAGAGCCTAAAGTAACAAAATATTCGGAAACATCAATTACTCGTGACAAAATGTTGGCTGCAATCATTTTGTTTCAGTGTGGAAATATTTATATTTATATATATATATATAAGCCGCGAGAGCCTAAAGTAACAAAATATTCGGAAACATCAACTACTCGTGACAAAATGTTGGCTGCGATCATTTTGTTTTACCGTGGAAATATTTATTTCCTTTTTAAACATTTCATTGATATTTCTTCGTTTTGTAGACAGAATGAGCAGCTTTTTTTTTGTCTCATCGATGCGGTACTTTGGTAATGCAAAAGTAGGCTGCGTCTTTGGTAGGAAAATATTATCGGCGGAACATTCTCACCCGACTGAACGGTATCATCATCAGATTTAAACCGACCTATTGAATATCCCCATACGGGACAGATTGTAGGTACCAAACCCAACCTCGGAAAAAAAAAGATTTACACAGTGTGACTTCAATCAGGCTTTTAGTACTAACAATATGTGTAGGAAGCAATTTGTATCAACAATGGTAATAAGATGCTAGACAAACATAGACAGCGATGAATCTGGTAGAAATGTTTGTAAATAAGCAAGCACGCTTTTCGATATATTATAACATAATATAAAGAGTGACACAATGCTCAAGCCACAAAACGACCTAATTTACATGTTGCTTTTTTGTCAAAATAATATTGTAATTATTATGCCCTTATTGTGACTAATGTTAAAAGTTCGCGCTTGTCACACTGAATAGACCCGGTAATTTTTTGAACAGTAAGAACCCAACGGGCCCACATACCCACATAATGATGCATCAATGAACATTAAACATTTTTAAACTCGTAGTTCAAGTTATTATTGGAAAAATGTAATGGCCACTTGTGAGAAAACGCCAAAGTTTATGCCGAAGGTCTTTGACGTCGAATTATTTTCCGAATCGGCCTACACTTTGTAAGGATTGGACCGGATGATAGAAAATTGAGACTGCAATTTGAGCAGGGCAATCTCTCTACATCTCTTCAAGCTTTTCTAATGAATCATATATAGAGGTGGGGTACTGATTCATACGTAAGGTAAAAAATTGTGCTGACAGTTTTTTTTTTTGTTTCAACAAAGTTTTCCATTCTTTTGGAGAAAATAATACAATACGTTTTTGACGAAAATGGTAATAGAAAAAATCACAGGCGATGGAAATTTCATAAAAATGGATTTTTCGCGTTAGTCTCTTTTGAGATACACGATATCTGGCATAAAATAAATTAGCGAATGACGATTAAGCAGCTCATCGATAGCATCTGGGTGCAGTGAAAGGCGGCCGAACGTTGCTGGGCCCAGTCGGTAACTCGCCACGAGTCGATGCAGTAGAAAATGTCGGTTTACGCGAGAGCCTGGCTCGGAAAACATTTAAACGAGTAAGCTTCGAAGAAAATCAACTTTGTCTATCTTGGAACTGTGATCTTTACGTTTCGCCCTCTCCAATTTACCGACCGGCGATGTTTGTAGGTAATTTTCCGAATACGTAAAAGTCTTGTGAGTTTTTCAAGTGCCTAATTTAAAGTAGGAGTTTCGTTGTTGAGCGGACACCGAGCGTGCGGTTAAAAAAAAGTCCCGACAGACGTGTAACGCATTTGTTCTTATTTATTACTATTTATCGTGTTTGTTCTCAAGGACCCGGGCCGCGTCATCATTTTGTGATTTACAATGAAAAATCTCTTGCAACGAAGTGCAACGTAGTACATCATATGATTGCACGTAACGAGTGACTATATACACTATAATCGTTATTAGTGGGATCTATCAGTCCAAGAGCTCTGCAGACGACTCTCGTGTGCGTCCAATTCTGTTTTTACGTCGATAATTTTTAGCGCAATATTCGTCCTACTTGCACCATTCACGTATTTTGTAGAGGCGTGAGTTTTCATGCAGTTGTTGCTATTTGCTGAAATATGCGTGAATATATATACGGACTGGACGGCACTAAAATCCAATTGGGAAAATGCGAGTGAAAACCGTGTGAAACTGCATCAGCTTCAAAGTGGACGCTTCAAAGTGGATGAGCAAGTTATTGAAAAAAAAAAAAAAAAAAAAAAAAAAAAGTCTTCTTTTCCGTACCACGCCTGCTTCATACGACGTTTCTCGTATAGTTCGTAAAAATGGCCAAAATTGTCCGCGCACGTGGACTGCAATCGAATAGTGGCGTTTTCAATTTCTCGACCCGACGGGGAAGAAATCCAAATTCAAAAACCGTCCACTTTGATAAATTGGATCAACGAATTTCCGTATGATCGAAAAATCTAGTATTATCATAAATGATGTAAGTTTATGAAATATTTACGTGTTATAGAAAAATATTGGAATTGCCCATAAAACTCGACGATCATCGCATAAGTTGAGCTTTATTTTTCCGCTAGCAAGTACTTTCTCACGATTATTCTTTCGAGCGCAAAAACTCACAGTAATATACAGCCGAATACGCCATCGCAGGGTGCACCGCGTCACAAAATATATAGAAAATCATTTTTCGAAGAAGAGAGAAGGACAAACGAATAGTAACAGAGTTTGTACAGACTTGGGTGTTACACTTCCTTCTCACGACGAAGAGTATCGCGGCACACCTTTTTTAGGATGGATTTATTCGTTTTGTAGCACACAGCAGCCACCTTGATGTTCTTATCCTGCCGATACAAGGCTGCAGGGGATTACTCGTAGAGAGTATAGAGAACGAAGGTGATAACGAAAATGATCATTTATTCAAATTACCGCGTGGCAATGTACTTTGCGCGCATACGAACGGAATCTTTTCCCAAAGCGGATGAACTTTGGAGAATAGCGGGCAGAAAGGGGCTTCGATGCGCAGACTAGCTACGAAATTTTACGAGTGGCTAAGTTGGGACTTTATTCACATGCGTACAATGCTCCATACATAGAGGATCATTCAAATCAAATCGACCACGCTCGCACCGATTCATTATTTTTGACCGCGGTCCATTGGTTCTTTCGGATTTAAATATTATCCGATCTTATACTCCGTTTACATACACAGCTTGATTTGAAAAAAGGAGATCGTTTCGACAGGAAATGCTCCGAAATAAGAAACCGATATTCTCGTTGGAAACGAAATTCTACACTTAAGAATTTCATTCGAGAGCTTTTGAAACGATATCTTTGAAAATCTCCAATATGTTTAATGGTTTAAATTTATCCAAGGTAATTATGGTCCCTGGTTCGACCGATTGTAATTCAGCGGTTAATAAATACAAAGAAGCCGCGTTTTGCGGCAACGTTGTGCCGCATTGGCATTTTCAAGGTGAGTTGCATAGTAATTTCGCGAAAAGGGAAAGTTGGAGGAAAAAATAATACGTGATTCGTAAAACATTGCCGAAATGGTGGAGTGTGCCTCTACGGAATTTTACCCTGTGTCTATCGCAAGGTTTATATAACTTATTTATACAAGATTTATACTATTCATGTCATAAAGAATATATTATGTACCATAAATTGTTGAATGAGGAAACACGGAACTTTTGTGGCGCTTGAAATTGATTTATTTCCGCGTTGTTCGATCAAGACCAATCCGATGTTAATATGTATACTTTCCAAGCCCATTTCGGCGGACGAATTATTAGGTGGTTGAAAAATCTTACCATGTTCCATGTTAATTTTTCTATCATTATTGCAGCAAGTATGCGATGGACGCACGTAAGAATACTAGAAAAATTACTACATCCATTTCATCGTAATTTCTGTCACGGTATTTTTGTAACTTCTCGGCACGCACGAACGCTAGAAATGTTAGGACCGTGTTCCATCGTTATTGACAGTACAGTGGTTACTAGAATGCGGGCTTACGAGAGTTCGTACGGCAGTTCCATCTCTGCTTTTGTTCCAAGCTAGAATGAGTTTTACTATGTGCTTGAGAGTGAAAAATTCAATTGGCAAACGAGTTTATTTAATGCTTTCCCATAGCAAAATTCGTGAATGAATATTTTTCGATATCCTGGAGTAACGATACAAATACGTCCTGCTGTGAACACTCGCCGAACATATCATTTGTTATATTATCACGTCGATTTTCCTGACAATATCGATATGGTTTCACGCTACTGTGAAAGGACGTATATCTGACCAATTTGACCGCGGATTTTCCGAGCCCCAATTTAAAAGGATAACGTTTTCGTCCCTACAAGTCCAAATTGGTAAGAAAAAATTAAGAAAAAATGAATAAATATACAGCAAAAGTGTCACTGCGAAAAGTAAAAAGATTGTTGTTTTCACGTCGTGACCTCTGTTGACAAGGATTTCTCGAAATTGGTCTTCAAGAAGCGTTCATTTTGAACGATCCTCTACACACACACACACACACACACACACACACACACGCGCGCGCGCGCGCGCGCGCGGGTACACTAAAAAAGTATTTGGTTGCTGGAAAGATTGCCACTTATTCGGCTGTATACATGGTGTACTATATGAATACATATACATATACATGGCTCGTTGGACAGTAACCGTAACGCAGCCTTCTCGTATACGTGTCTCTCGGATCGTTTTTTATTTCCTCGTAGTGCATATATAGATACATTCGTCTGAGAGTAATCGAATCCGTCGCGATCCCAGGATCGGACGTAACGATGCGAGAACTCCCCGTAGAACAACTATACCGTCCCGAACAAGGGAGCGAGAGATATTCATCTCTCTTATAAAACGAAGAGAAAAAATTATAGAAGACGCTGTCCTGCAAACACACAATCGAGGTCCGGAGCTCCGACGAGACAAGAGACTTCTCTTTAAGGGAATTGAGATACGTTCCTCATTCCGGGGAGTAGAGAGGGAGGCTGGTGAGATTCGCAGACTGAGAGAATTATACCAAGCCCGTCCGACTGCGGTTAGAAATATCAAGACAAAGAAACCAGAGTTCGTCAGCCTCGTTAAATATATGCCTCAGACTAGTGGAAACTAACGATAAATCCAGCATTCTCTCTGCAATATACGTAAAATCGGACATACGTCCTACTCGATATTAGTTTGAGGTAATTACATTATTTTATACTCTTTGCTAGAATCCGTTGGCAAACTTATTTCTCAATATCGAAAATGGGCTATAAATGGGAAATTTCGTGCACCAAGGTACCACCCCCCACATTTCACGATTATTTCGGTACGGCGCGACGGCTAGTGTCCAGGGGGCGGTAAACGACTCAAGAGTTGCGGTTGTGTCGAGGGCCGAAATCTCACGACTGAAGTAGAAGGGGGGGGGGGGGGGGGGACACATTGTTCGCGATGATCAACTATAAAAGCAACTTTTCCTCGACTGTTTTGTCTCGAATATTCTGCTACTGGAGTCGCATACAACTGGCTGTATTACGGAGAGGTTGGTCCCTTCTCAGAGTTATTTCGACTTTTTCAACATTTCACTCAACGTCACTGCGATTCATTTTGTACGTAATTGTTATTTGTTCTGGTCTGCTTCGATACTTGAATGTGGTGAAAATGGAGGACAGAAAAGTTGAACGATTATATCGTCTTAAGACGAAAATCCCATCTGACGAATTCTTTTCTCCATAGTCGCGATCCTGCACCCTGCTGCTGTCAAGTATCAACACGCCTCAGGCGGGTTAACACGTATGGAGAATGCACGGACGGGAGAATACCAATGAACGCATCTTACGTTGTTCTTATACCGGAGCTGTATAACAATACATATACCTGTCCCGTTTTTGCCATTTTATGGCGCCCTGCTCCATAGCTCTTTTGTACCCCGCTGCCAATTCAACGCGACGAAACAAAAAAGCTAATTTCATCGTATTGTTCATTTTTATTAGGTACCGAAGAGGCAAAGAGGCGTCGCGAAATGATGAAAAAGAAAAAAAAACAAAACAGAACAAACAAAAATGTGGATGATTAAACAACACGCAGAAAATGGTTTTCGAAGATACGAGAGGGAAATGTCGACGTCGAGTCATTTCGAACCGAATAGTCCAATCCGCTTTCGTACTACATGAAAAGCACATTTGATTTAAACAATCCCGGACCACGAATCTCCACGAATGGAGCATCGATTATTATTTGAAAAGCGATTGATAAAAATAGATTGTGTAAAAAATGACGACGCGCATTACGACGATTAAATCGGCGACATTTTCCCAAAATTTCACTTCTATTCGTGACGCACAGGCGGGGGAGGGGAGGGGGGGGGGGGGGGGCAGCATTCATCTATCGTTTTCATTGTTAACATGTAGAAATTGTATGATAGATTTGGAAATAAAATGATCATCGAGCATTCGATTGAATCGAATGTGCGATACGTACGCAAGCTCGATTATAGAGACCCTCGAGCTCTCACCTTCGCGGCTGACAATTCTTCGAGCTGTTGATGCTGTGAAATTGACATTAAAATCTCGCCAGGATGCCCTGAAAATCCACGATAGAATTGCAATTGCCGGTCGTATCTTCGCTCCGGAGGATTTATCGTTTCTTGTACGCGTTTTCTCGATAGATCCGAGAGCTCGAGTTGATCCAATTAAGGTAACCGGCTAACTCGCAAGGCGCGTGCAACTCGGCATGCCACAGCAGCCGCCCGCCCCGTTTGTACGTCCTGCACTTGAACGATTTCAATGTACGCTCAACGTGTGGCGTCTGGCCACGCGCGAGAGACATCTGATTTCTATCGGACCTACAAGAAAGGTGTGGTCGCGATGTACATCGTTGCGTTCGAAACGAACTTCAACTTCCTATTTCGTACGATCCTCATTCAATGTGTGTTTTCTTTTTCTTCGTTTTTTCATCTTATTGTCTTGTCCATGTACGTAGCCGCTCGAGGGATGAGCTACGTGCTGCTACCGCGATGCTTGGTCGTTACACGTGCGTCCACGCATATAACCAACACTGCCATACACGATGTGTACAATTATTCAGAAGAGTTGGGCAAATGATCCGTCGACGATTGACTTTTCATACTGTCACTGTGAAATTTTCTGTTTTCAATTGGCTTTGAAATAATAAAACTAATTTCCATTGAGTTGAGGGACTACACTCTGCGACAAATGTTCTGCACAGCAGAAAATAATTGCTAATCTCGGAGGTGAAGGAGGTGAAACCACTCTCCACGAGGGAAAGATTTTATTTTAAAATTTGGTGGTGCAGAATCGTCCTCACGGGACATTAGTATAACGGTGAATCGATCGGATTACAACAAGCCCCCGCCACCCACCCCCCCCCATAGGGGTAGCGAATAGTCGATGACGTTGCAATGTTCGATGCAGTGCGGCCTCTTGGTATATTCATCTGCTCCTTTCCACGCGAAGATAAAACAACTTTAATGGATGTCCGCTTTTCTTATCTCACTTTCGTCTCTCCTCTTGGCTACTTGTCGCGCGCACGCACGCACGCAGTTCCCGTGCGTTGCAGCACGTCTGCCTATATTGACGTGGGGAAATAAATGACGAAGCGTCGCCTTATCTTCGTCTAAACAAAAATGCAAGGAAAACCCTATAAAGGGGAGAGAAAAAAATCACTGCCGATATGAAATTCTATCGACTAAGGTCTTCGCGGCCATGCAGACACCGAATCTACGCGGTGGTTTTCTCTTTGCGTCGAGGCAATCGAGAACAAAAAAAAACAAAAAAAAAACGAAAAGAATGTGCGCGTGCGAGAGAGTTGCACGAGGGATTTGTGCCGGTCTAACGCGAAAAACTTTCAATTATATCGACGAGCGTATCTCGCTGCTACGATTGCGATGGGGGGGGACTATCGACTTTCGATGAACGGAAAGCAATAAAAAAAGAAAATCTTTTCTCCGTGCTTTTTTTTGGGGTTGGCGTTTACGAAATTTCGCAGATTGTACTACGTTGGATCGTTGAATGGCACAGTCGTTGGCCTGTAGAAAAGAAAACCGAAAAACGTGGATAATGGGTGGATTGGTCCTGGCACACAAGAAGTATAGATACCAATCACTTTGGCCAAGGCTCAAGTACTCCTCAAGGCAAGTAACGAGTGGCTGGAATATTGCTTCTGTTGAAAAATGTCCTAGACATTGTTAGATATTCCATACGTGACTTTCGATAATCCGAATGACTCGGGAAATAACCGACGGATGAGCCGCAGGGTGAAGATTCAGGGTGAATGCGGAAATGTTGAGGATGACTGAGCAGAAAAAACCTTACTCAACGGCGCTAGGGAGGAAAGGGACAACAGCACTGAGGGTGTGCAAGGTCCAGTAATTATCGGAGGGATATGTATGCCGCAGGTACCTCTCTAGCATCGGACGACGCGCGGTATCCGAAAGTATTCACAAATACGATGAAGCGTACTTATTTTTTTTTCCTTTTTTCTTCTTCTTCGTTCAGGGCACCCCGACCTCGCAAAATTCCACGTCTTCCTTCGACTTTTTTGGCTTTCCCGAGGTGGAGCAGCCGCAATACGCATAAAACAATTTCGAAAAACTTGGTGGCAAAGTTTGTAAATAACGGCTGATCGTTAACGGACTTGTGTTATCGAGAAATCGGAGGAGGACGATTTTCTTGTTTTTCCTCAGGACAAGGACCTTCCTTCCGTTCTTTCCGAAGAATATGTCGTTTCGAGTCGGAGTTTCATCGATGCTCCGAGTTACTATCGCGCCCCCCGTTTTTCCGCGAGCAACGTCAAACGTTTGCCGATAAAAAATATTCGCGCAGTAACACTTCCGATAAACGGTGGAAGGTTGACACGCAGAGACCCGTACGGCCAGCAAGCCCTAGTTCAGAAATTCTCGGCAATTGAAGAACGGAAGCTGCAGGTACTCCCGCGGACATATCCGCGCTTCCGTTTCTTACTTAAAGTAATCATAGAAATGAGTGAGCTCATAAAAGAGGCGTGCCTCTGTTTGCCCCGCGGTGGAAAAAAAACATATCGAATATCCGCGATGTGGTTAAACGGCGAAAGGGCAGAAAGAGACACGGCTGCGGCAGAAAGTTTTGCAACATAACCGAACCTTCGAGGTTGCGGCCGCTGAACGATTCATTCCCCCGTCCCTTAAAACGTCCCTCAAAGCGATATCCTGACTACTTTTACGGTACAAGAAGTTTGTGAGCCCTGCATTTTTACCATCAAATACAAGGCTCGATACAAGGTTCTTTCAAACGAATGGCAATACCTGTTTCGTCGATTTTTTTCACCTTTGGGCCTCACTGACGCAACTAGTATTTTCTTTCAATTATCTAAAAGTATATACATTCAAAAATATGTTTAATTTATCTTATTTAAAAATATCAAAAATATACAAGGATATTGTACGATCGTTGGAGCGTCGTACAAAAATCGGTACCCAAAATTTCTCGAAAGCCAATGAACCGATTGCCTTTCCGTTTTTTGTGGTTATTCTATACACCGTTATCTAGTACTTGTCATAGGATTTTTTTCCGTTACTTACTTTTGTTTTATAGGCAAAATAATAACTAATTTTTGGCCCAAAAATCACTATTTGTGTCAAAAGGTCGGCCATTTTGTCATAAATCGATATTTTCAAAATCGGCTGTATGACAAGTACTAGATTATGGTATCGAATTTAATAATCTTTTTGGTTTTTTTTCAGATGATTTTTGAAGAAACGCTACCGCATGCGCAGATTTTTTTACCACGCTCCAAGGATCATACGGTATCCTTGTATATTTTTAATATCTTCCAATAAAGAAAATTAAACGTATCTCTTTGATCATTGATATCTCAGCAACCAATGATCGCACAGGGAATCAAAGAGCGGCTTTGCAAACTTGAATAAATTATCTACAAGGACCTTTCGTTGATTTTTGTGATTTTTTTTCGCACTTAAGATTAACTTGAACATAGTACAAATTTTCTCGGAAAAAACAGCGAGAACTTGTTCAACGTGTCAATGTTTAAAAAATGTTCCAAGTTTGCACTAAAAATACTGTTTGGAAATTCTCGTTTTACCTTATTGAAAGATGTAAAAAAAAACATACTGAACTCAAAACTTGGCATTCCACTGTGTTGAGAATTTTTCGAGAAAAATGCCACATCACTGGGCCACCGATGGACCAAGAGTATGCGTTATTTTTATTGTGTATTATATATTAATGAAATTAAACAATAATTTCGGAGGTCTATTCATTACACAGACACCGACATTTTACAATGGAACGAGTATCAATGAGAACTTGGATATTCGTAGAAATGTTGTGCACGTATGTACAGTATCTGAATTTATACGTATAGAAGTTTCTACGCAAGGCATGCCAGCACGTACATATGGATGAAAAAAAGCCGGCCGGCATCGGCGCACGAGTAGAAAAGCTCGCGTGGCGCGCGTCGTCGCGAAATCAACTCATTCGCAAAGTTGGTTCTGTTGGTTTCGAGGCATCACCACGAGATCCCGAAACGAAGCGCGCTCTAGTTGACTTCTGAATCGCGTCACGCGCGGTATCAGGTTCCTCTTACAGGGGTCTCTCGAAAAAGAAAACAAGCGGGTAATTGCACAACTATTGGCAAACCTTAATTTGATGATGATTGATTGAGCAAGGAGCGTTGATTCAATGATCGCCGAAAAGTAATTGTTTTTTTTCTCAAGTGAATGCATTCAACGATAATGTTTCAATTGGACTGTACAGAGACGAGTCTACTGGATTGTATGGCACAAGAGTGACGATTAGAAAGGATCGCCGCGGGAAAAGAGCTCAGACGTTGAGGCGTGACGAGAATCGCGAATAAGCGGGAGGCGGATACGTGTAGTACGCGCGCGCGCGCGCGTGCGCGTGTGTGTGTGTGTGTGTGTGTGTGCGTGCGTGCGTGCGTGCGTGCGTGCGTGCGTGTGTTTGTGTGTGTGTGCGCGTGTGTGCGTGTGTCCATATAAAAAGAGAGCGCTTCCTCCAAGAGTGTCCTGGGGCCAGTAAGCGCGTTTACCAAACGATATATACATATGTGTCTGTGTGTGTGTGTGTGTGTGTGCGCGCGCGCGCGCGCGTATAAAGAAACAGTACCTCACTCGGTCTTCGTTGAGGATTTGAGGCTTTTAAGGCTAGACCTGTGGGTCACGGCCATACATGTGAAAGAATAGCGCGCTGCTAAGAACGGAAGAGAATGATCGTAAGGATTATAGCATTACCAATAATCACGTGTGTGCGAGAGAGGCCCCCGAAAAATTCCGAGACCATTATAATCATAAATAATACCGTATTACAAGGCGAATGCCGGAACTGTTTCATCGTGTTACTGCGATATGAGAAAAAAACTTGGGTCAACGTTATGCGATTGGAAGAAAAAATTCGAATTGGCGTAAACTGCGATGATACTTATTATTTGTCCAATTTAAAGTAATCAACTGTCACTTCGGGACCATTCGTTCGAAAGGTTTTCTCTTTGTTCTTCGTATTTCTTGGGAAGCGGTTTTTTTTTTTTTTTTTTTTTTACGGATTTGTATTGTTTTCTATATGGGCTTGCGAGCCGTAGATCCCGTCGAGCGTGGAAGAGTACAGAAACGCGTCCGCATTCGGCCATTTGTATAAAAAATGTCAAATGACGAATCAGTGAAATTGCTCATTAGTGTAGGTTGCAGTGAATTTGAGTGCAACGGAGGGTATCAGAAGTGACTGAAGAAGAGAGAAAATGCAAGTGTAGAACGGGGAATGTTTACGGGTAGTTTTGACGCTCACGCCGGCTAATGTTGACAATACGTTTTTTTTCCTTTTCTTTCTCTTTTTTCCCTGAGATGTCTTATACCGCATTACCGTAAATCAGCCTGCACATTACACGCCGTACGTATAAATTGCCGAAATGGGGCGCGAGCGCGCCCGTGCACATACGGGTAAGTTTTTTCTTTCGGTTCGGAGGTTAAGTGATCATCACTGTCGTTAAAGATTGTCAGTGCCAATTATTTCGAATATCGTTACCTGACGAGCGTACGTACGGATTCGCGCTTCGTATATTTGTCGTATACGCAATGGCGCATACCGTTCTCGCCTTATTTTTTCCGGTCCCTCCTGCGTAATTCTCAGTTCGTAAGTTCTCTTCGTCTAAATAAAAACGAAATCGTTTCACGTTGAGACGGTACAAGCGAGAGAGGGAGGGAGAGAGAGGGAGAGAGAGAGAGAGAGAGAGAGAGAGAGAGAGAGAGAGAGAGAGAGAGAGAGAGAGAGAGAGAGAGAGAGAGAGAGAGAGAGAGAGAGAGAGAGAGAGAGAGAGAGAGAGAGAGAGAGAGAGAGAGAGAGAGAGAGAGAGAGAGAGAGAGAGAGAGAGAGAGAGAGAGAGAGAGAGAGAGAGAGAGAGAGAGAGAGAGAGAGAGAGAGAGAGAGAGAGAGAGAGAGAGAGAGAGAGAGAGAGAGAGAGAGAGAGAGAGAGAGAGAGAGAGAGAGAGAGAGAGAGAGAGAGACATAATGCAAAGAGTGAGAAGCGCGAGTAAGTGTATAGGAGGCGTATGTCAGATGAGGCAAGTGCGCCCCACGTATATGTGTCTCGCTGCTTCAGAATTCTCATCTCTCTCGCAGTCGAATCTCCCGTCTCGTCGAACGCGAACCACAACGCGAGGCTAGCTCGCGTATTATACGTGTGTTTCTGTATATGCGGATATTTCGCGTGTCTGCCGATAACACGTGTGTAGTTGAGAAGATACTCGTAGTTTCGTTATTTCTCACTATCTCTAATGTCGAATATTGATGTGGTTAAATGATAAACAACAACAACAATAATAATATTCGTCTTGATATTCGATAAATAGTGTAACGAGACATTTTTCGAACTGGTACGGGAAATGAAATTGAGCCAAGTAAGCTCGCGGTGTGTGGTCTCGGTAGCCCCCAGCGCCCCCTCCCCCCCACCCCGTAGTGACAATAGTCGAGATATAATCGAGAAATGACGATGAAAGAAAGTGCGGTGAAAGGGAGGAGGAGGGCAAGCGTTTGGGTCGTTTGAAGGGAAAAAAACTCAGAGTTTGCCTAAATAATGGACTCTAATAAGGTGGATTACTCTTCGTGCAAGACCGAGGAAGCCGCTGGTAGTAAAAAGGATAAGCTCGTGTCGAAGGCGCCGCCGAAGGTCCCGGCTAGGTACGTCTTCAAGCCGGAAGTTGTAAAATCAAGGTCGAAAGGTCCAAGTGGCCTGATAGGTATTCTCGATCGCGTAGCGAAACAATCCGGCGAGAGGAAAAGTAGTCGCAACACGAGCGAGAGAAGGAGAAGCCGATCGCTCTTTTTGGCCCACGATCATTCCAAAGAGAGCGGTAAATTAGCGGAATACCGTGCCGGCGGTAGATTCGAGGGTAGAAACGTCAAGAATCGTACGAATATCGTGCTCCCTCGTGGGGCCTGCCCCTCGATAAATCCGAAATTTATAAAGAGTTTCGAGGAGGAGCTCAGAGATGATGAATACTCGTCGTCGCGTTCGTTGGAGAAGCAGAAGAAGAAGAAGAAGAAGAAGAAGAAGAAGAAGAGTGTCGATTTGTCGATACGTAAAATCTGCTCGAAGGATCGGTCCGTCGAAAGGCAGGTTGGCAATAAGTCGACGAAGGATCATTTGGAGACTTGCCAGGAGGAGGAGGAGGCTGAGCAGGAGGAGGAGGAGGAGGAGGAGGAGGAGGAGGAGGAGGAGGAGGAGGAGGAGGAGGAGGAGGAGGAGGAGGAGGAGGAGGAGGAGGAGGAGGAGGAGGAGGAGGAGGAGGAGGAGGAGGAGGAGGAGTACAGGGATAACGGTGAGGTTTGTTGCTCGAGTACGACCGCCAGATCGAGACGTCAGGACGATCGGGACGGATCGAGGGAGGAAGAACAGCGACCGCCGCTGGGCGTCGATGAGGAATATGCGCGAAGAAAGAGAAGCAACGACGAGCAGCAAGTCGTTGATGGCGAGTATCGTCGTTGCTCGCCTCGCGTCGATCGCGTCGAGCGTACTTTCGGTCGTGGGATACCGAGGCCCGATCGTCACGAGGACAGATCATCGGGCCAATCGAATCCGATAAAATCGTTCGATTCGTCCGAGTGCGACGAGGGTGACAAGACCGTAGTCGGATCTCTCAGTCGCGTCAACTCACCCTATCCTAACGCGACGAATCAGAATCGCTGCTTATTGTCAGGCTTGTCTCGAGACGACATCGCGACTGGCGTTGAGGCGGCGGCGGCGGCGGCGGCGGCGGCGGCGGCGGCGGCGACACCTGACACCTATTTCTTGACTCGCCAATCGATTGCTCGTAACGACACTGTCGTTTCACCGTTCCTATTAACTGATCGAGTGCTCGACTCGACTACTCTCAAAACGCCAAAAGATTGCGATAATTTAACATCTGTTCGTTGTTGTTCAACCGCCAGACAAGACAAGACCACCAACGACGGCTTATCGACAATCGAAATTATCGCTCCTACGAAGCTCGCATCCGCTCGACGCAAAACGGAAACCGAACGGACATCATATGAGTTTGAAAAAAAAACTGGCCAGTGCGCTCTGTCCGATCCAGAAGGTGGTTTCCTCCTATACAGGAGTCGATCGTCCCCACAGTTATCCGTCCACGACAGCGGAGTGGCGAGCGCCAATGGAAACATAGCACCGGGCAGGCCTACCTCGAGACTCGTTGCCGATTTACGACAATTGCTCACTCTCAAGCAACATTACTATCCGGAAGGTGGATGGGGCTGGGTTATCGTGGTCGTTGGTGTACTCGTGCAGATCCTCTCTCACGGCATTCACGGTTCTGTCGGGGTTTTCGTTCAGCAAGTTCAGATGCGTTTCGAGTCGTTGGTCTATCTCCAATCAGGTCAGTTGTGTGTACCTGTGTCGAAGATCTCTCGTATATCGTTGATTCGAGAACGTCAAACCTGCGCGTGCGATAAACGACGCGACAAAAAATCCAATGCGAAGAGGACACGTATAGAAATGGGCCATTTGTGGTGTAATTGTCGCACCTGCGTCTCTATCCTATCGCAACCCCCCCCCCCCCCCCCGATCAAACCCACCTTCTTCGAGCTATACATCTCGATTTATTTACGTCGTCAATATTTGCGATCTCGCGGCTTTGAACACACATTACATTTTCACCCTTTTGGAGTATATATACAGCCTTGGCCAAAAGTCTCGGGCACTCGAAACAATTCTGCCTCTTCGGAAATATCATTCAGAAGTGTGTAAAATGATAATACTACGCGTACGCACGTGCACGTTCGTGAAGGATTCACGTTGTACTTTACCAACATTTGGTTGGACTATATATTCAGCCCTCGCGTGCGATTATAGAAACGCTTTTCGGCTAAAACACACGATGTTGAGACGGACTTCGGAGTCTGTATCTTCCCATTCCCATGTTGCGACACTTTTTTCAGTTCCTCTTTCGATGTCATAATATGTAGTTTCGGATGTGTTTGGCTTCGGAATAGCCCACAAATGTTCACTGCGACCGAAAAGCGAAGAGTTGAGCCCGTCATCGGCGAACTTTATCCTCATTTTTGACAAGCCACCTTACGGTTGCGCCGCAGATCGGTTATGGTAAGGATTGTATTATTTTCAAGCAATCTTCCTCGGAAGCATGTTGATCGTCTTTTTTTTTTTGCACAGTTTCTGTTTTTCGTTTTCTGCGCGGCTTCTTTCGAGCTTTGCATCCTTCAAGAGTAGCCTGCTCTTTGAGTCTTGTTGTCACTGCGTTTGAAAATAATCGTTCGTTCCCGCGCCTGCTTGGCAAGCTCAACAGTCAGATCGGACGACGTTGTTTTTCGCCGATTCTTTTCAAGAGGACCGAACAAAAATCCCTCGAGGTGTCGCGGCTGCTTTTCGTCCCAATCTTTTGCGCGATCGGAACGGCGACCCCGCTATTCGGGTTTGCGTCTTCTCTTGCCCGAACAGAACTTGGATGTTGACACGTTGCCTCAGAGTCGGCTCGCGTTTTGTCGGCTCCTTTTTTTCAGCAGAAACGCGCACAAAATTCCAAAGGCGACGAGCAAACATGCGACAATGCGAAAAAAGCCGTATTCACGCGGCTAACTCGCTTTATCGTGCTTTCTCGGGTATTTTGCTCGATGTAACGCAACTTTGTTTTTCACAAAGAAGGCCCGCGTCTAACGGGCAAAAATATACATGCCTGACACTTTTGATCAAGGCAGACACTACCGCTCAAACATTTGGATACACGGAGTCGATATTTCTCACCGCACCAAAATTGAGATAGCTTTGTCGCAAAAAAAAAAACAAACAAAAAAAACCAAACGAACGGGGTTTTGAAGGGAACATATTCGACTTAATTTTTCTCTGTAAATATTGTTTTTATGATTTTTTTTCGACCCGGTACGCACTTTTGTGCGTGACTGTTTTTCGGCTATCTTTCGACAATCGAGAATTCAGCCCATAACTTATGGAATGTTTTTTGTCATTTTTATCCATGATAAACTTGCAAGAGGTAGCAGCGGAAGCTCCATTTTCGTTTTTTTTTTTTTTTTTTTTTCCAAACTTTCGTACGATTTTTCTCGCAAAGTTATTTCATTTTTGGCTAAAAAAGTGAAATTTTGGAAAATGCATCGTAACTCAAGAACTATAGGGTTTAAAGGAAATGTCGAGAAAGTCAAAAGTTGCGTAAGTTTATACTGAATCGCTTGGAATTTTTTCGGAATTTTCCTCGGAGATGAAATTTTTTTTTTTTAATTCGCTCGAAACTCTGACGAGAAAGGTGGCGCAACTCGAAAAGTATGGTGTTTAGGACAAAATATCAGAAAGAGAAAGTTTTTAATTTTCGATTTTACATTCGCCCGAATTTTTTCAGCACTTTTTTCTGACATTTGCTCGAAATTGTTTGGCCCGAACCTCGAAAACTTGTCCGAACAATTAATTGGGGCGCGTATCTCGAAAACTATCGAGTCAGGAGGGAAAAGTGTTGCAGTGTTTCGTTTTGAATCCGTCGATATTATTTCCGATTTGTTTCAAACATTTTTTTAGGACTTTTTTTCAGCTCCGCTCGTCCGCTCCGCTTTTGTAAGATTGTGAAAAAAAATTAGACAAAATCAAAAAATTTCAACATACTTAAAACGAGACACTGCAACATGTTTCCCTTTTCGTATTTAGTCTCCAACTCAATAGTTTTCGAGATGCGCCGATCAATTTTTTTTGGTCGATTCTGCAAGTATCGATGAAAAAAAAATTGGAAAAAAATGTCGACCAAAAATTCCGAATAAACTCAAGCAAATTTAAAATAAAAAATGAAAAGAGTTTTTTCTCCCGATATTTTGTTCTAAACGCCATACTTGTCGAGTTAAGCCATCCTATACTCATCAGAGTTTCCAGCGAAAATAGTAAAAAAAAAAAAAAAACAAATCTGACAGGAAAATTCTTTGAAAATTCCAGGCGTTCCGATATAAACTTACGCAATATTTTTCATCTTTGGCATTTCCTCTTGAGCACTTTAGTTCTTGAGTGACGTTGCAATTTCCCGAATTTGTCGTTTTTTAGGCCAAAAATGAAATAACTTTACGAAAAAAATCGAACGAATCTCGAACAAACAAACAAAACGAAATTGGAGCTTTGCTAGCCCTTTTAATTTTGTCATGGATAAAAATGAGAAAAATACTGTCCATAAGTTATGCGCCCGTCGAAATCTCGATGGTCGTTAAACAACCAAAAAACAGCCGCACGTACAGGGTCGAAAATAATGATAAAAAGTATATTTCGAAAGCGGAAAACGAAGCCGAATTTGTTTCCTACAAAATGCCATTTGTTAAATTTGGTTATGTACACTTTTGACGGAGCTATCTAAGTAATTAGTGCGGCAAGCACAATGTCGTCTGGTGTATATCCGTACTTTTGTGCGTTAGTTCACATACATAGAAATGCATAGTCAAATAGGCTACACAAAATGACCCGGTACCCCTGTGTGTTGGAAAGGTCGAAATAAGTGCAGGTAGAGGAAATTTCCATTGTTCGAGTGTATGCACATGGGCGCTCACGTGGAATAGGTTGTGCGATTATTTTGTCCTTTTTTGTTTGTTTCGTTGTCAGACGACGAGAAGAAACGCTATAGATTGGGGGTAATGCAATTTGTCACGTTGAGATCATTGGCGGCTGTATGCAACAGAAATGTTAAAATAATCGGCCATCTCCCGACGATCGAATCCTACAATTATTATCCCGTTTTGTCTTGTCATTTATTAAATTCTTTTCCACGCACTTACGCGGCAGATCGTAAAAGTCCGAGTAGACTTTTATCCCGCGCGCGCGCGCGCGCGACGTACGAAGCAGCAGACCTCTATCGCCAATAACCGATGATCCTATTAGGAGACACTCGTGCGCGCGCGGCTGCTGCTTGATCCAGTGGAGATTGTATCTACGACTTTACTCATAGGGTCATCATAGGGTCATCAATTGAAGGGGGGAGGGGGTGGAGGTCGGCGCTCTCGAAACGTATCTCGTGTGAAGATAGAAATAACGTTAGGTTCAAAGCAAGTCTCTGCAGTTGGTGAAATCTGTGCGAAATCTCTCCAGCCAAATTAATCGATCTTGATCGCCGCCGTGTGTGTGTGTGTGTGTGTGTGTGTGTGTGTGTGTGTGTGTGTGTGTGTGTGTGTGTGCGCGCGCGTGTGTGTGTGTGTGCGCGCGCGCGTGCGTGTGTGTGTGTGTGACCGAGCGAGCGCGGAGAGATACGAGTAGATAGCAATCCAGCGAACTGGATGTTTTTCTTTTTGTTCGCCAAGACGCCTTATTCTCGAGCCCCAAATAGTGGCACGCGCCTTTTAGGTTGGCGTTCTGCCGAACCGTCTTTATTTTCGTCGTCGTTATTGGCCTCCTATCGTTACGTCGGAAGGACGAGGGGTCGGTGTGTTCTTCGATCAACTCGAAAGCTACTTTTCCGTGTCGCCGCTACACTTGACGCACAAACAATGCGTACGTCAACGTGTTTACAGCCGCACGCGCGCGCCTGTGTAGCCGAGCGAGACGAGAGGGACTCGCGATTACGACAGCTCGAAACGGGCGAAAAGCGTTTCTTCTGCATTTTATCCCAATCGACGGAAGAATCCGGCCAATAACACGTATGTGCGCGCGTTCAATTTCCAACCGATGATAAAAATGGATGATCTACAGACGATGCGGAGGACGAATTCCACTCACAAATACACTTTCTTTCATACGCACGCGGTCAATCGCTCACAAGTCTCAATAGCCCGAAAAGTGTGGGTTTGTTTGCATGAAAATAGTGAAAATCGGAAGGACTTTGGCGAGTGGAATATTCGCAACATTAGAAAGGGTTCGCGCTCGGCGTTAAATAAATATTAACAAAAAAGTCATGTCACTAACGAAATAAGTTCGAATTATACGTTCGAAGCTTCGATCATTGAAAGCGACATCGCGAATATTCGTGCCTATGAGTTTTTTCTCCTCGAGCGTCGGAGTACTTTGCCGATGATACTTAATTGTTCCCGCGATCTTCTGCGTGGCTCGCGCGTTTCAAAAGTATATCAATAGCTTACGCACGCATAGCTAAAAGGATAAATCACCATTATCCATTGCTGTTTCTTTGAATATCAACAAATCAAAATATTAGGGACAATTAGGTTCACCAATGAAAAATCTCCAATGACGCCTATCAACTCCAATGATTGTTCAAAATATTTCGGAAAGTGTGCAATTTATTAGCGATAGGATTTAGACAGCTACGGATAAAAGGGCTGGATACGCGAAGCAAAATAACACGCGGTATACTTTCATTCTCGGCAATAAGGTAAAACTTGGAGCCTGGCCCGGATACGTTCGCGCGATGCTTATCTTGACAAAAATTTTCGCCCCGTGTTACGTGTGGAAAATTGACCACTTCCCGCTTGCATTCTCCTTCGTTTTTCCGCCTATATGTATACACAAAGTCGCATTACGAGCGAGTAAGAACGATGCAGGTGGAAAGAGGGCATTACGATAGGATATAGGTTACACTTTCATAGTTGCATTTGGGTCTCTGCATTTTCTCTTTCTACCGCTTCGTGTTCCTCACATACTATATAGTACGATATGAGAAAATACTCGATTGTATTTTACCATATATGTATATATATATATATATATATATATATATATGTTGTACCAGCGAAGTGGATGCTCTTTAGCAATGTTCCGACTATCGTCGGAATGTCCAAACGTTTGTTTCAAGCCTGCAGAGTAGAGGGTGCCAAAGTACGTTGCACCAGGACATAAACGCAAGATCTCGCAGTCACAGAACGGAAAACATATCCGAACAATGTGCCTCTTGGAATCCCTGGTCCCCAATGGAACTAAACGAAAAACACTGTGTAATATATACTCACAATTTGATCCCACGTCATTCAGTTGGCCATATTAGATTGCTATGTTTTCGTGTTTCTTTGATAACTGCAGATCTTTTATTTTTGCACAGACAATAGGATGGTTGTTTCAAGTTTTGACGAATGATAAAACATTTTGTTACGAGCAATCATCGTGCTTCGTGCAACTCTTGCAATAGTATATGCGCGCGATGATACGATAAATGTCGAGTGGCGCGTTACGAAATAATCACATGCTCATTGGATATAAAAGTCACCCATTCTAACGGTAGGTCGTTAATTAATGCCGCTTTGCTTGAAAAAAAAATCCATAGGGACGTGTCTGCGTGGTTCGTCTGCGATCGAGTTTCCTTAAAGATATCGCGTTGATGGCTGCGCGTTGCATGTTCTGCTCCTTCGAGAGCAAAAGTAAGAGAGCGGAAGGGAGAGGCGGAAATGGAGAGTAGAGGAGCGAGAGAGAGAGAGAGAGAGAGAGAGAGAGAGAGAGAGAGAGAGAGAGAGAGAGGGAAACTACATCGCAGGATTTATAGAGGCGAAAAAACGTTTCCATCCCGGCGATGAAACGTGCATCGGTCTATAAATTGGTATGAGGTCAATACCGCGATATACAGTGTGGCGTGTCACTTGATATCACAGTACGGGATATCCTCAATACACAAGAGTGAGCTCGTTCTCTCGTCGTGGATCCGCATTCGAAACGATACGAGACGGTGCTCGACTTGTTCGGGATCCCGAGGGACCGCGAGAACCACTCGGTGCGGAGAATTCCAAATCATTCCTGGTATATTCGTCCCGTACTTTAACCTTAAATGGGAGCACGAATACATATCCTTCTCGGTATTCGCTTTATAATTACTTCTCTTGAGCGTTTACAGCCAATTTCGCTGTCGCTGTCATTCGTCCATTTTCCCAATGACAATTGGCGAGGAAAAATTATTATAATTGTTTGTATCGGTTATTTTAATTTGCAAATGTCTTATCGAATAATGCTGTAAAATCAGCGGATTATTACAATGGCTTGCTGGAAAGTTGAGAGAAAATAGCTCGAACCGTTTTCACAAAAGCGTTAAACCATCTCTCACATTTTCATATAGTTCCGCTATCCGCCACGGCACACACACACACACACACACGCACGCACACACACGGACACGCATTCATGAATATGTCATTCGCTTTCGTACCACAGACGGCATTGAGGTTAAAACGTGAAAGGGAAATTCGCAAAATTAAATCGTATGTTACACCGGTTTGAAAATGGTAACGAAAAATGGCGCGAGTAAGAGAGAAGAAGAGGGGTGTGGGATAGAGAAATGGGGAGAGAGAGAGAGAGAGAGAGAAAGAGCGGAATGGTTTTCGGTGGAACGGTGGCATTCGTGCTGGTGCATGTGTCCAACGGCAGCGAGGAGATTAAAGGGCACGGAACAATTGTGTTTCATCCGCGAGTGTGCCCGATTCAAGCGGCCCCGAAAGCAAACGCGCGCGCCCGGTCCCATACGTTTTGGTCGTCCCGTAAAGCGACCATTTGTTACATACGCGAGTCCGAATTTATCGTGTCGACACATGAACATTGCCAAAATCAATGTAGGGCGATATCCTCTTTCTCTAGCCTATGGGTATTTACATTTGTATACACGCGTACACGTAGGATCGGTAAATTGTTTCCGGAGTGTTCCCCGGTGTGCAGCCAACGCAGGTCCATCTACGCGAGTTTCTTCTTCCTCTACCGCCCATACTCTCTCACTTGGCTATTAATTCATCAATTCCTCATGTACGGAAATGAACATAAATATTTTATGTGGCAAAATTCATCCCACACATTCGGAAGTACGAATTCTTTGTTTGAATGTTTTCCAAGGATCAATCGGTATGTTGCAACGTAAGATGTATGAAAAAAATAAAATAAAATACACGAGTAGATCCAAAATATAATCCCAATCCGGATGCGGAATTGTGCAGAAATAGAATAAAAAGATTCTTCCTCGTGCTGGATATCAGAGAGCGAGAGGGGGGGGGGGGGGGGGAGAGAGAGAGAACGAATTTTCTCGGGACTCTCAATGCATCATTTGGTGACGAGAGAAACATTGAATTCGACGGGAATAATTAATGTCAGGAGCCAGAATAAAAACAGGGAAGGCAATTTTAGTTTTTCCCTCACGATTTTCGCAATGCAATAGGCTAGAGATATGCCGACGCTGTGCTTTCCTAATGCAAAAGGCCGATAAAGAAGCAAAGTGCCACGTGAAGCCGTCGTGCACCCTAACTCCCCCTCTCTGTCACGAACGACGGGAGGAAACGGATGATCGTAAAGCAGCGAGAGATACGAGAGACGGAGTCAAAAGGAAAAATACAAAAATCTCGGTTAGGGGTGGTCGGTTCATTGAAGCGCCAAGAAACATCCGGCGTGAATACGACCCATAATACACACACACACACACACACACACACACACACACACACACACACACAAACACACAGACACTAAGACAGAATGGTGTTAAATGTATGACATCGGTCACGCAGATCGAATCCTCCCGAACGAAAGGGCACAAGGTGACGAAATTTAGGTAGAAAATGTTTCGTCTCGCATTCCTTCAACTGATAAGGCTGTATACTTGGTACGAGAGGAATGAGATGACTGGATTGTGTCGAGGGATTAAAACCTCAGAGGAAGGCTCCAAACGAATCTTCATCTCGCAGGCATGCGCGAGATCGTGCATCGGAACGGCACGAGATCGAGATAAAAGTAAAAGCTTCGCCTCCCTATTCTTCTGCGTCTTGCCATTGAGCGAGACACGGGGCGCATTTATTTTTCACAAAATCGCTCTCGACTGCGAGAATTTATTCAAGATAAATGTTGTCGCACGCTTGGAGAAAATTTGAGAAGAAGAAAAAAAAATTTTATGGAACATTTCCAGAGAGATTTAACTTTGGAGCTTATCGCTGCCGAGAATTTGGAGATTCTTCTGGGCTCGCTCGTGTAGACCACTCGAGCACGTGTTCTTTTTGTCTTTAATTCACAATCTGTGTGGACTTTTTAGTTCGGATTTATCTGTTAGGCAGTTGCACGCGCGGCGGCAAGTAGTACATAAAATCTCGGTGGAAGGAGAATTTTCTTTTCTCTCAAAGTCATTTATATTGATGTATAATTGTACGCAGGTATTGAACAAGAAAATTGACATTCGATTCATGAAAGGGCGACAATACCTTCCTTATTGATAGGATGTTTGTATTGTTAAACGAATCAATTTTTTCAAGAAGTAGCGTAATTCTTTCGATCCCTTGTATATTATTCCGCACCGACGATAAACACTCGATAATAAACAAACAAAAAACGTGAACCGCAAAGATCGCCACGGTTTATTCGTTTTGGCAGCGTCAACGATCGTTTGGAATTTACAGGCAAGAAGTATCTATGTTGCGAGGATAGGAGTGGGGGCTGACCATGCGAAAACGTGGGAAGCCAGAGGCCGCCCCGTCCCCGCCGCAGAGGGAGCAAATAAATATTGCGAGGGACCTCGCACTACGGGAATTCGGAGTTTCATAATGACAAGGGAAACATAAATAAATAAACGCCACGATGTGGCTTATCAGCGATACGGCGAAGGACGAGAAAGGCCTGTCGCCTTTTTCGCACTCGCATTCATGCGATTGTCCCTCGCGATTTACCGGCGCTCGAAGTAACTCTTTCTACCCCCCGGCGCCTCTCTCGCGCGACGGCGATGGGGAAAACACGCCGCCGGATGTACGGAAAATAAAGTTCGTTAATCGTCTCGCGTGATGATTCGCTCTAATATTCATCTGATCGTTCCTCTTGAATAGCACTCGCGCACCAGAAGGAAGGGTGCGCGTGTGCGGTTCTCGTGTTAAAAAAATTAAATCGCTCCTTATTTCTGACTATACGTTCCGCTTTTGCGACTATAAAAAGGTTGAATGCGTTCCATACACGTTCCGATTGCTTGATACTTGTGCATCTGTGTGTACAGATCTACGCGAAAGTATACTTTGGTGCTTTTGACAAACGTAACATATATCCCGAGAATAGAGCAAGCAGCTTGTAAACGAGCGATATTTTCCATAAATCATCTTTCATCGCAAGTTAAAACAAAATGACTTCTGCTTGCATACGTTGGCAAGTATTGCTATGCACGACTGCAGTGCAAAGCTGCCCTTCCAAAAACTTCACAAATTACATTTTATCGCCATTAAAACTTAATTGCCAATGATCCGTTAATCGATTCGAAAATATTGCTATCGCAATTCGTTTTACAAACGAACGTGCACCTATATCGTTAACCCAATTGTTCAACTTATTTATAATTATAATAAAACTAATCGGGTTAATTAAAGCACGAGGATTGTGCGTGTGGCCGCGTCTACTTTTCTTTCATGATTTTCAATTATAGTTATTTCATCACTATTTCATCTACCGATTCATAACCGTCATTACTCCATCTATTAGCGATAGTAAACGATCAATAATACTTATTTCATTGCTGAGTGCTTTCATAGTGCATTTACGATAATTATTATAATAATTTATGATGGATATGGTAAATTAAAGTGACTGTAGCAAATAAGACTGAGCGAATGACTCGCGAATGAAAATACTCATCAACGAAGTTACCTTTGACTCTTGATTAATGAATTTTCAACGGTAAACAACATGAACAACTATTATAAATAATAAAAACTTCATGAATTTATGTTGCTGGATGAATATTAAATGTCCTTTATTTCGTAGCCGAGGCGAGAAATTATTTCGTCTCGCGTATAAATCTAACACTATAAAAATAGACCGTGTACGCTACTTTCCCTCCGAGTGCACAATCATCAACGTCACTCTGTGAGTGCAATAGACAAGACTCTCCCCAAGGTCGTCATTCAGCGATACAGTGCGACTATAGTTTGGCGCGCATGGCGATTGTCTAGATGTTGAAGTATTGAACGTGAGCAAACGTCAGGGATGGGAAATGTAAACGAGCCCTGCTCACCGAATGGGCTGAAAGCGTCGCGGTTAAACAACTCTGGCAATGAATTGGGAGCAATGACGCGGTGTACATTGGGCACTTATTTATTGCACGCAATCGCTTACCGTGTTGTGCGTAAACGTGACGACGTGACAGTAATTTATATATACGCAACGGTCACGAAAAATGAGAGTTCGACGTTCAGCCTCAAAGAACGAATTGGCAATGCCGCTTCTTCTCTATTTGCGGGAAAACGATTCGTTTGTGATTTTTCAAAATACAGAGACCGAGCAGAGAAAAGAGCAGAGAAACTATATATAATTCATCAACTATCGTTCAAACTATAGGTAAATTGATCAATCGAATTCCGGATAGCATAAAAACATCGGGGCTAAATAGGAAACGAGATCTATCCTTTTAATTCCGTTGTTTCATTCAACGATAGAGCTATTCGCACGCCATCGGTCTTGGAAGGGATCCGGAAAGGACTGAGGCTTTACGGAAGAATGATAAAAAATTTATTGTTTCATGTCAAGAAACGTGTGAGGAATATCGAATAAGGCCATCGGACCAGGTTCGGACGAAGCGCTTCGTTTAATCGACATGGAACTTATTTACTTCTAACCAAGTTCCCTCGATCATTCAATTGTATCATCTTCGAAACACTTTTAACGTCAAAGTGTTAATAAAAATTTATGAAATTTCATTATATTAGGATGAGATACGCCTCGAGAACGATGGAATGCTACGAATTTTCGCGCGAAAATTTGCATGCTTTTGAAAAATGACAATATAGGCCGAAACTTTTGATGCTGGAATTAAAATGATGGGTTAGCCAATATCGATGAGAGACTCCGGTGTCTCTTGTCCGTGCGATCTTGCCCAGAAGAGATTCTAATTGAGTCGTAAAAACGAACAGATGATGGATCTTGGATGTTGGATCGTTTGCGGGCCGCGGCCGTCAATTATCTATGGACCACTTTTCACCCATTACCCGTGAAATAATTCAGCCGGGGCTTTGACTAGTCCCCGCTTATTTTTCCCTTACTCTGTAAGGGCCCTATCATGGCACCCGACCAGGTCCCTTTGAGGCCGGTCACACTTTGTCGACGAGGGCCTAAAGAGGCTTTATAAATCAGGGCCCGACTGGCTGCCTCAACAGAATCCAATCGAAGCCATGAAGCAACCCTATTACTGCCCTATAATGATCGACCTTATTAGTGGATACATAGCAAGCGAGGTGTTTAGCAATAATGAAAACTATTTTCTTCAAATAAAGGATTATTTATTATTCATCTCGAAATTAGAAAATAAAAAACAAGTTCAGTTTTACAGTTTATATTGTATGCCCTGTAACAACCACTCCCCTCATGAATCCCGTCTGGGCCATTTACCACTTTACTCGCTACGACGTTTTTTAAATAAATTACCCAACCCTGTTATTATTTTCCTGTCGGGGCCTAGTCCGATTGTGTTGGGGAAAGCCCTAGTAGGGAATCCATATTCAAACCCTCGCGGGGCCCGACTTTTTTATGGTTGCCCTCCTAATTTCTTTCACGGGTAACGGTACTACACTTAGTCTTCTTTTTATCGTGCGGACCGACTTCGATCGTATTCGCCGCAATTCTTTCGTTCCGGAAGAATCCTTACGGAGAACGAAAATGTAATTGTCAATGACGCCTGGAACGACAGACAATAATAAATCTAGGAAGTGGGTGCTCCAATTTTTCACAATTTCGAGTCAACATTATTATGTTTCATGAAATAATTATGTGAAATTCAATCACGCGGAGCCGTTCAAACTAATTGTCTTATCCCATAATTCAATTTAATTTTTCTTCTTCATAAGGAGATTTCGAATAGCCTACTTACACTACCGCTCGAAAGCTTAGATACAACAGTCGATATTTCTTGCCACGCTGAAAGTTCGAAAGTTCCGTCAAAAAAAAAAAGAAACATAACTAAATTCAACGTACGGCGTTTTGAAGGAGATACATTCAGCATTCTTTTGCTTTGAAATATTTTATTGCTTCAAGTATTTTGCATGATTTTTTCGACCCGTTAGGCACTTTGGTACGTGACCGTTTTTTGCTTCTTTTTTTAGCATCGAGAATTGGGCGCACAAATAACGAAAAAAAAAAAATTTATCATTTTTATCCATGATAAACGTAAAAGGGGTAGCAGAAGCTATATTTTCGTTTTTGAAAAAGTTTCATACGATAATTTTTTCGCAAAGTTATTTTATTTTGGGCAAAAAAAAAAACAAATTCGGAAAAATCCAACGTAACTCAAGAACTATTTAAGAGGAAATGTCAATGATGCAAAAAGTAGCCTAAGTTTATACTCGATCGCCTGAGGAATTTTTTGAGAATTTTCCTGTGAGATTTTTTTTTTTACTATATTTACTCGGCCAAATGATCGGCCAAAAAAAAAATCGCAAAAATTTCAGAAAAACATTCTTCTTTCTTTGACGAAGCTATCTAACTTTTAGTGCGTCAAGAAATATCGACTGGTGTATCCAAACTTTTGCGCTCTAGTGTTTTTACGACGTTCGTCGACAAACGTATTAAAAAATAACCACATATTACAATTAAAAACGAACGCAGGTATGATCAAATAATTGATATAAATTCCTCGTAAAGAGAAAAAAAACCTTGAGCGCTCGAGCTAATAACAACAGCGGTCCATTTCCATATTCTCGTATTCCTTCATTCTTTTTAAAAGGAATCTCTCCGTCCTGGATATGTACATTTCTATTCGAAGCTTCTGCACGAGGCTTCGAATATTTTACATTTCCCGCGCTGGACCTTCGAATGGAAATTTTTGGATTCCGGAGGGAAAAATATTTTCTTCGTCGAGGAACGAGATCTCGCGGAAGGAGAATTTTATTCATCGAAGAGAATAGAAACACTGTATTCGCCGAACGAGATTAAAATAATATATTTATTTCATGGAAGAAAATGCTCAATTGCACTCTTCTTCAACGGGCATTTATACTCTTTTTGTCAAATTCCAAGATTTTCCATGGAAATCAAGGGTTGATGACTGAATAGTTTTTAGGGCAGTGATATGTTTGCTTCGAAAAGTAATGACAAAAGCCCTCTGCACTCATAATTCGGTGATGAAACAAATTGAAGCGTGCGTCGCCCATGAAGATTGTATTATCGCTTATCAAATACTGCGCACCTCTGAACAACCCTGGATATTCGCGAGCACCGTTCGTGTTTCTTGTAAAAAAATTTGCGACTCTTAGTTTCGTTTGTTATCATAGACGAGTAAAAAAAATTACGGTAATCATAGTGGCTGAATAAAAAATTACCGCAGCGAAGATTCGGCCGCAGGTCCGGGCAGTGAGGGCGAAATTACTTGAGCAAGAAGATAGTAACGTTATAACGAAGACAGTAATGATCGTGACTTTTCCTCGACTGCGTTACTTTAGTAATATTTTCAATCACCGCGATTCCTAGTCATCCGTTTTTTTTTTGTTTCCAAACTACCGTCCGGCTGACCCCAAGTATATCATAATAATCGCTGTCGTCGCACGAATACGCTAAATGCGGCGTTCTGCCGTTGACAGGTTATATATTTTTCTCTCGAAAGAGGGCAGTCGCGGTGAAAGAACAAGAGCTGTGTACTGGAAATTGACAAATGACCATCTTGTCGCCCCTTGGCGACTCAAGACGCTGCTGAAAGAACCCTGATGGGGGTTATTGACACCACCGAGGTACGTCTTTCGTCGCCCAAGGGGCAAAAATACATATTATTATTAGGATATTATTATCTCAACCTTACTCGAGGTGGCAGAGGGCGACATATGAGAAGATAACAAATTAGAGACCATAAGGGTTGAAGAAAAATATTACCAGTCTGACCATTGCTGAGGGCAGCAAATGATTTTCGTTTCGAAGCTTTGCAGCCGATGTTTAAAAAAGTTTCAGGCCAACTAAACGGGGGCGCCTATTCCATCCTGCGAATGGATTAACATTTAAACTATGCGTAAGTAAGAATGTGGGAGGAAAACATAATCCGGGAGAGTCAATTTCCATTTGACACGTTCGAAGAAACCCCGCGAAATCTCGATTGATTTTTTTGGGAATAGTGAAACGTGAACAGTTTAGGAACATTTGCTTTCGAGCATTAAATATTGTGATGGAAACTTGAGGAAACTTTCCGTTGTTACAGTTAGCATACGTTGATCAGTATAATTTCACCTTGCCAGATATCAGGGATCTCTCGAGGGAAATCCCTGCTAGGAATACACGCAATCCTGCCTTTTTCACATCTTGCACAAGCACAAGGCTTATGAAAAAAAAAATTGCCATAGTATACACTCGCTTGTCCGTATAATGCAAGAAAACTTTTCTTCTACCTTATTCGTCTACCTTATATCCCGGAGCCTATTTGACGCCGTCGTAGTTGGGGCTAGCAAATTCTGTTACGCGCACAGAACGTTGCTACGTTTGCATGGAAATTCGTACACTACGTTTTTCTCTCTCTCTAACCCCCCCCCCCCCCCCCCTCTCTCTTTTACCTTCCCTTCCTTCTGCACGAAGCTCGATTTTTACGTCTCCTTTTCCCATTTTTTTTATCTTCTATATCGCGCCGACAAGGGCAATTCTCTATCGGTGCATTGCACCGCGACTGTCCGACGTGGCCCGACATGGGCGGGTTCAATGGACGATATACGGGAAGACGATGAAAGAAACATTCAATTCGTGATTCCGTTGGACGCGATATCTTTTTTTCATCCGACATTGTTCATTTTTACAATATTCCCGTAAAAAAAAAAGTAATCGCCCTAGCAAACTCGCCGGTTCATCGGAGCTTCGCCTTATGTGGGGGTGTATGTGCCCGTGAACATCGATGCCCGCTCTTAATTGTTCAATCAAATCGCCAGATCGAGTTAATTGTGTGGTCAGGCAGTTGTGCGGCTATGGAGGCAGATTAATCGTCCTCGTGGCTGTCCGCTAACAAAAGTTACCGATCAATCTGTCCCTTATTCTTTATCATCGATTGACGGGTGCTACGAATTCTTCTAAGAATCCGCATTGCAAAATTATTATCCTTTGCAATTATTTAAGGGGCTTGCCTGCTGATGCAGAAAATCCCCCAATTTTGTTTTAAGGCTTGGCGTCGAGACGCTGCGTACCTCTTTGAATGTGTCACACACACACGCGCGCGCGCGCGTGTGTGTGTGCGTGTGTGGGTGCGTGTGTAAATACCCTATTTCCGTTGGAGCAAAGCGGCGTGTAAACGAGAACTTTTTGTTTGCGTAAGGAAAGAGAAAAAACTTTTTGCAAGCCAGGCATCGCGATAGGAAATGGATTCTCTTTCCGAGCCTATGAATCGAACGAATTAATCCGAACAGACGATAAGACCCCCGGCCGGTACGAGTCAGTCTAAATAGACGTTTGCACACACACACGCGCGCACACACGCACACGCACACGCACGCACGCACTTATATATATATATATATATATATATATATACATGTGATACACATATTTTCCTTTCTCGCCTGACTCCTTGTACAAACGAGAAAGCAGACGGGTCTCCTTCGGCGTTTTCTCTCTTTCGTCCGGAATATCTTTATTTCCGGTTGATCAATTCCCATTCATTAAATCTTGTTGACTTTTGGTTTATATCGCAAGATCCAGTAATCGTCAAATCCACTCGGTCCATTGATCCGGTATTATAGCTTAAGGAGGAAACGAAAAATGTTGGGGTCGATACGGCGATAAATGAATTTATTCGCATAACGTAGGATGTACGAAAAAACGACAGATTAACGTATAGTCGTTTCGTCCGAAATCCTAATATGTTATTATTCATTGCAACGATCGAATTTTAGTTCAATCGTAAAATGACCGACTTTAGAAATTGAAAGTTATCTTTCGCAGAATGTGATTATTCAACCAATTTATAACGAACCGTTGGGTATTACCATGAAGAACAAACGAAAAGTAAATGTAGCGATTGACAGTACAGTCGAGGGGTGTATCAAAGACGTTACGGCCTCACTGAAGAGACAAATAAATACGATGTATTGGAGGGTACGGATCGGGTTTTACACCAAGTTTTTCTTGTATTACGTATGTTTCAAGGTGGAAGCGTTTCGCTTGTATTTTTTAATATTTAATTTCAGTAATAGATAATGAAAATCATGGAACAAAAATCATTTTGTTCCATGGACAATGATCGCCGATTTACTTTTTCTAAGATAGTACCTACCGATCGATGATTAAACTTGACTCGATCATTTGCCTTTTCTCTTTTTTTAGATGGTCTTTTCTGAAAGGGCTTCGTTTGACGTGGCCGCGTAATTAAATTTCAAACCATGAAATATTAATGTACACCATTGTACATGGTTAACCTCCTCGTAAATAGCCAAAAATAGCAACTAAATTTGACTCTCGAACTTGATTTTACTTCCCAGGCATCCTTAAGAACAACTTTAGAAGCTATTCTCACTCAAGTTTAGTCAAGTTTTATTTTAATCGGCTCTACGAAGGTAGGTACATGATCGGCAAGTGCGATCTTTGCGTATGACCTTTCGAGGTACGCTCAGCAGGATGGAAAAGGCTTCGGACAAGCTACCTTACCATCGTCGACTAAGCTCGATGTTTTATCGCCGCTCGGTTCTCTCGTTCACTTTTTATTCGCTCAGTTTTTTTACCGACGGAAGTCTCGACGAATACAAAAAATTGGCCATTCCTCGGCAGAAAGAAAACCGCCGAAAATTTACCATGGCATGATAAGTTTGTACCGCGTGGACAAACAAGTATACCCTCTATTGGATATCCATAGTATAAATGAAAAATTGTTCGGGAAAATTTCAATTGCCAAATTTACAATTGCGTTTAATCGAACCCGCTAACGTGTATAATAACCGTTCAAGCATATTTTGCGAGGATACGTTTTCCCGTGTGTACAACGGAGACCATTCAACGAGCTTTCTTAGCAATTTGGCCAAGTGCGGCTCGCGGGTTTTCCAATTCATTATATTCGTTATAAAAATGATAAAAATCGTGTAAAAAAATATGATTAATTCGACAAAAAGTAGAAGGAAAGATGGGCCCACTATGAAACTGGTCTTAAAAATCATAGAATGGCTCGCTCTGTTTTGGAGAATTTTTTGAAAAAATTAAAAGAACCCCATGGCGTTTAAAAAAAAATACTTTTCACTTTAGATGATTGATAATCTTATTCCATATTTTTTATGGAGAGTAGGCATCAAGATTAAAAAAAAACAACAACATAATGCCATTTGTCGATATCTCAATTAGTTCAGGAGTTATCAGCGTGTAGACGTTTCCAAAACTTTCGAAGCCGACATTTTTTGCAAAATTATAACTCCTAAAAGATGAGAGATAAAAATCTAATAATTGGTGTGGATATACCATTCATGGAGTACAACTTTACGGGAAAAAAAAACAATCAGGGAAATCAAAAGTTGCCGGGGTCACGGGGGCTAGGTGAAATGCCGTGGAATATCCCATATAAAGGCTTACTGTTGCATTAGAGCGATTTGATGGAAGCATTGATACCGACAGCGTACTAATATTCGAAGGTTGTCTTAGCCGGGGAAGTTAATATTAAAAAATCATTTTACACGATTGGTTCACTTGTTAGAAACAAAAAAGGATTTACGCGATATGCGAATGCTCGTGAGCATTGCGGAACTTTCTTTAGGACACGAGAACGAATGGATTTTTAACTTTATTTTGCGTATACCTGCTGCTCCTATGGGATTCATATAGCTGGCTCATCAGAGGCAGCGGGGCTTTTTTATAGCTTTGAAACCCGAGCGGAATACGTTGCAGCTGTCGAATCCCGCGGTGCGTGAAAGAGACGTATATTTAATGTTAGAAAGCTTTTTCTCCTGCCGATTTCGCCAAATGACGCAGCCTAATTACGTTATTGCGCGTGATTTTATCGAGGTATACGCTCCCTAGCATACTAATATTTATGCTTGGACGCCATAACCTGCCGAATTTCGGTGCGCAAAAGAGGCGTATATTAAATGCTAGAAAACATCGCCGCTTGTCGATTTTGCCGAAAAACACTGCCTGGATTCGTTATTTGACTTTTTATATACGATCAGTAATATGCAGATAATTATCATATTTATGCTAAAAAAATAACGTTCTAAGATTACCGAGCATTGACTTTAACGCCGTAAGCTTCTCACGTGCGCTCGTATAAATACATGTATGTGTATAGCGTTCGATACATCGCCACTGGCCGCGCGTTGCATGTCCATAATGCATAAAAAATAAACCGATGCGATATTAAGGCGGTTACGCATATTCAGCGAGCGTTGAACGGCACTTTGATTGAGATCAAAGAAGATCAAAGATGATACGCCGCGCGTCGAAATTCATTTTCAACCATCCAAATTGTTCCGACAAATTCAGAAAGAAACAACGAACCCCTTGAGGCTTTTACTATGTTCTGCAAGCATTTTTAGCTTTCTTCGAGATTTCTCAAACTTTCTGTACATATGCTCAATTATAATCCAACCGGAAGAAGCCGGACTTGTACCAGCGGGGTCTACGATAATTCTCCAGTATCTTGGGAAACCCAGAAACAAGGTCTTTTCATTCTCTCCCGCGCCGCCCCCCCCCCCCCCCCCCCCCCAACGCGCAGACACACACACACGCGCGCGCGCGCGTGCCCATTTTTGCTTATCCTTTGCTTACACTTTTCTTTTTTTCTCTCGATTTCTTTCTCTGCCTCTTTACCCTTATCATCTCGCTTTTGGTGTCCTTTCCTATTGATATAACCGTACTTCGGCATAACGTATGGCCAATAAAAACGTCAGCTTCAAATAATTTTTCCATGTTCACTCTCGGCCTCCCTGACATATGATTTTTTTGTTCGATTTTCGACATCACCGATGGTCAATGTAGTGTAAGGAATTGCAAAAATTGAACAAGCACTTACTTCACACTCGTCCCGATTTCAATGCAGTTCTTTATTCGAAAACTATTAAGCTTGCAGTTGTTCGCGTTTGTTGCTTTATACTTAGTGTGTGGCGAAAAATTAATAAAACTGAGCGATCACTTCCCTTTTCTGTTTTAATTCAAGGGCACATTCTACTTTGACCGTTCTTTAACCAAGCTCTTTGTAGTTTATCATTTATTTTTGAAAGATAATCAATAATAACATACTTCGGTAAAATTTGATATAATTTGTAAGCACTCGAGAAATAAAAGGAACATATTTAGAACAAAATCTTGATGTGTTTGGGAAATATGACTTAGTGAAAAGCCGCGCTGCTGATTTTTCTATTCACTCTTTATTGCGAAGAACATAAAGAATTAATTAAAAAGTATATTTATATTTTATCGGTACCAAGATGGAAAAAAAAATGTCAACGGCACAAAGATTTTTCATCCAACTTTTTTTGCACTTTTTTGCAAAAGCAATTGGGAATTTTCAATAAAGTCTACTAATTTTTTTAGAATCAACTACAAATCCTTTAGGTCAATTTTCAGTGCACAGCAGTAGCCCCTTAAAACGGAAAATGACAGATGGGCGCACATGTGAAAAGAAAGTTAAGGACAAGAGCTTTTGTTCGGAAAACGATTGTAAGTGCTTATTTGGAGACATTTTCTAAATAGCCGGATATGAAGATGAGTATACGGGAAAAATGAGATCAGTCGAGTAATTCGTGAATCGCTAACATCGCATTGTCTCGAAAAAGGACGTTTCGAGAAAAACGCGTTTCAATTTTGTTCGATATGCAGATAAGCAATTACCGTTGTTACGGTAGATTAGACCCAAACAATCGGTCTTCCATTTCATTATGTAACATTTTTATTATTACAGTTCAACGATGTACCATGGACTTGTACAGTTCCGTGTCATACGACGCAGCAGGAAAAAAGTCGTGGAGTCAGAGCCATATATTCCGTAGAATAGCTAGGATCAGAACGACTTTTCTGAAATAGCTTATTGCGGCTGTACTTTTCCAGCCGGGGTCTTACATTTTTGAGTCTATATTCTTCAAATGATATTCATCCTAAAAGGCAAAGTAACCGATATATGTGTGTATGTATCCTTAAATGCATTTGCTCATCCATAAACTGAGACCTGATTTTAAACGTCAAGGTCTGAAGACTGAGAATAAGTATCATCGAAAATCGAGGATCATGATTTGAACCTTGCGAGTGGAAGGGACATTATTTTATCACGGTGACAATAACGGACAATAATGGACGGAAAACAGTGGTGAGATTTCTCGAGTTTTTTGTTTGTTGTTAAATTAATGCAAGAAGCGCCGAAGCCACGTGGCCGGGAACAGGGGGTTTCCCTCATTGGCTTTTCAACTCCCCCCCCCCCCCCCCCCCGCGTTCGTGTGCTTGGAGCTTGTGGCTTGTGCTCTCGTCGTATCCGCAATCGAGATGCCTCAGTCGGCCGTCGACACCGGTGTCGTATTCGCCGGGCAGGCAACCCCTTCTATTCTGCAATATTCCGCGAGCATTGACAAGATCGAACGATCAATTCAACGAAATCAATTGCTTCACATTTATCACTTCCTGCGGATTGTCGCTTTTTTTTTTTTTTTTCTTTTTAATGGAGAAGCCAACGCGCGGTCAAACAAAAAGTTGGAGTGAAAATTGACATTCTCTCGGGGGTTGAGATTCACGCGAATAATTGAAGGAGAGGTGCGGTTGTAGCCATTGAAATTAAAAAAGAATGGAATCGGAACAATGTATAAAAAGGACAAAAAATTAATCAATAATTTTGGGTTTCGTACCACAAAAGGTTATTTTATTGTTGATAAAGCTGTTAAGCCCCGAGAATAAGAAGAAGTGAGGGTCTTTGGATGATGGGGTTTATCGAGAAAGGTGTTAACTGCAGTTTACGAGTAGTGCAAGTGGCGCTATGCACTCGCAGGGACCTGGAAGGAGATGCATGGACTGGCCCTTTCCTGCCGAAGTTTTCCCCCTAGACACCACCACCCCCGCCCCTCTCTCTCTCTCTCTCTCTCTCTCTCTCACCCCCTCCGTTCATACCTTTCTCTCTTCTTGCATCGCGAAAAGTCACCATAACACGACAGCTAGTAATCTTCAAATCATCTTTCTCCGTAGAATACGTTTTCCCTCCCGACCCGACCGGAAGTAAAATGATTTGCCGACCATACGACGCGAATTACCTCGAGCTTGTACGAAAAAAAAAACCGGTCTGTCCTAACCAAGGGATACGCATTTATCTACGCCTTCTACATTTGTCTCACTATCTATGTGTTGAAAGTCTTTTATTTGACAAAACATATTGAGACGAGTATGTACAATAGGAATGACAGCAGCAATGTCGGCTCATGTACACAACACGCACGATTCCGTACGGGTTATGCGCGAGTCTGGCAAATCGGTGGATGCCTCCTCGTTTTCTCGCTCCTTCTCTGTGTACCCTACTCCGGAAATTTAGCCATATGCGATCGCCGGCTGCACGCACTCGTGCGGCTGTATATCGCGGCGTCCTTCGAAGAGAGCTCGGGATAATACGACAGACTTACGCACTTGATGTACCGCAAAATTGGTCCAAGTATTTCTTTATTTCCACCCGTTAACACCCCCCTGGCAATCACTGAAAATTTCTCACCCTCAGGAATGTCCGAGAAAGATGACACTACTCATAGAGAATAACGGCGATATCCGGTTTTACATTTTTCATCAACATGCTAACACTTCTCAACTGATCGTAACGATTGCTTTAACAAAGTTAGATACACCGTGATGGTAAATTAATGAAATAATTGGTGAAAAGTTCGAAATTAAAGCAACCGGTGAAAATCAAGTAAACCAACGGACAAAAAGGTAATCTGGTGTTGTTGACGTTGCATAACCAACGGTGCTACTGACAATCGTGGAAGGGGATGGATTGTGAACCGGCGGACTGATTGAAAGCAATCGTGATAGTGGAGAAAAAGGAAACGATGAAGAAGGCGGATAAGCGGAGGAGGAGGAGGAGGAGGAGGCGAAGGAGGAGCGACACCGTACCTCGAGATATTCCGATGTGCGAAGATAGCGGTGTCGTTGTTTCGGGAGATCTTGGTGAAGCTTCTTGCTCCGGAGAGTACAACGAAGTTGTTTGCGACGTGCGAAATCGATCGCCGAGCAAGAAAAACGTTGAGGAAATTCACGATCATAGGTAGAGAGTTAATCCCACGGCAAATTGTACTTCATCGTGATGACCTGAGATTATTTCGAATAGTAACATTTCAGATTGTTACGCAGAATGATTATCTATTCGATAATAATCTCCAGATACGCGTTATATAGAAAGGTCTCACGGAATAATTTTTTTCTATCGACGATTGTCGCAATAGCTGGAGAAAATAAATCTATTTAATCGAAATTCTTCCAATCGAATGAACGTCCCTCGCTGTAGCACGAGTGCGCGCATTTTGTGCGGCATACGATTGGAGAAAGCATAAATCAACCTTTGGGTATCTAAATCCGTATCCGAATGCCTGCACGGTGGCTTACTTTTTCCCCTTTCATTCGTGGGTCCACAGGTATATAGCGCAGTGCACAATAAAACAGCACTACTATCCCGAAAGCGGTTGGGGATGGGTCGTCGTCGTGACGGGTGTTATGGTACAGATATTGGCTGCGGGAATATCCGGTGCCGCGGGAATTTGGCTCGCCGAGGGTATGAGAAAATACCGTCAGCCTCTCGTCAACGTAGGTACGTTGTTTGAAAGAAAAAAATAATATCAATAAGTTTCCGATATCGACGCCGCAAGTCTTAAAACATGTAGCAGCTTGATCATTTTTCTACAAATGGGGATGGACTCGAACACTCTACTTCATCTCTATTTGATAAATCTGCGAATCATCTTCGGCTTCGGCTTACCTTCAAAGTTTCAATAATGAATCATTAATCACGAGAACTAATGATATCATACATCAACTATATTGTTACAGTATTGAGCAATACATTGAAAAGAGTTTCCACTTTTTGCAAGAGTTTTTTTCCCAACAATTATGAATGTCTTTTACATTGATCCATCTGAGAAAGGACATCCGCTTTCAAAGTTCTTTATAATTGACGTTGACGGTTTCGTAAACAACAAGTAAGTGGCAATTGTATAAAAAAGAAAACCAAGTATAACATGAAAAGAATTTCGGACATTGAAAACGACAAAGAGCATGGTTTTCTCTTTGAGCAGTATACAATAAAATATTTCGTTAAAGTGCACGTGGTCTTTCCGAGATCTCGGTAAAGTTGTGCCAACCCGTATCTTTCCCGACGGCTCTTGCTGTTCAACGATCCAGCGGTGTCCCGCGCCCGATTACGGATATCGCCCCCCCCCCCCCCCCCCTCCTCCGCCCCTCCCGCACCCCAGCGAGTGTCACGATTCTCCCGAGCTTATGCCATGAGACGACGATCGGCATCAGAGTACGCGAGAGAATTGCGGGTACGAGAGAAAGAGCGTGAGAATGAATGGAAAGAAAAGGAAGAGTGAAGGAAAAATGCCCGCTCCTCGTTGACATACGACACATTCCAGATGAACGCGCAAAGACGATTTTTCAACAACACCAGAAACAATAAGGCTGCCCGGTGTTCGGTGACTGAACATTCTTCGGTCGGGCCGCTCACGAAAGTAGCTGTTGTGAAACCCCAAAAACAGATGATGGGTCCCCCAAAAACAGTAAAAAATAAAATAAAATACACAGTTTTATCTGATTTGTAGCCTTCAATTATCCTACAATTGAGCATTTTTCGATTTAATAGCTTTTCCACGTCGATTAACGAACCTTGGAAAGTAAACGTCACCACAAGACCACATGCACCGAGCAGGAGTAAGAAGAAATGGGATAAATAAGAGGAGCTTTCAGCGATAGAGCGAGGAAGAGAGAACAATTGAATAGAGTGTGCGTTCGATTGAGACTCTCGTTTCGATCGCATTTTTTATTCCGCACGATCCGATTCGGTTGGGCGCATATTGTCGAATCACGAGAACGATATAGTTGCCGGAGATTATTTCATGGAACTGTCTTACCGGCTACAGCAGAATGAACGTATTAGAAAAAGGGGAAAGAACAAAAGAGGGAAACCGAGCTAAGGAGAAAGAAAGAATGGGAGACGAAAGTAAGTAAGATGTCTTCGTGTTTGTTTGTTGCGGTCGTTCCATCATAATTCGGGAGAAACAATGAACCTCGGATCAGCTTGTTTTTCCTTGCTTCGACTAGTCATCATTACTGCGCACATTTTATATAAAAAAGGCACCTCTCCCTCTCTCTCTCTCTCCGTTTCGTATGTGAGCAGATTTGTTTTTGCGCCCGAGAAAGAATTTTACGGAACAGCGAAAAATGCCCTATGAAATTCCTGTCCGCTATTTTAACGATCAATAATGTCACGCTCTCGTAAACCGCTAGATCGACAAATAATAATAATAGACTCAACTTTTCCATCAACCTAAATTCTGCCCACTGTGAGATTCACTTGAAAAAGTCATAATAGTTTATGTGGAAAAGTCTATATAATGAATTGTTGTAACGAGGGGCACTTTTGGGTGGCTTGCAATGGGTTTCCGGTGCTTCTGGCAAGATATCGTTGAGATAAGAATTCCGCCAGCTTCGAGAACAACTTCGAATCGTCGTTTGCCTCTCTCTCTCTCTCTCTCCCTCTCTCTCTCTCTGGTTGGTAGCACCAACCGCCCCGACTCTCGTTCTCGCTCTCTCTCTCGTCTCCCTCTCTCGTCTTTTGCAACAATCATAATAGTTATAATGTCTGTGCATTCCAGAAATAAGGCACGCCAATCTTGCGGGGTAACCATGATTAGCCTTAGAAAAAATTGGCGGATGGTATCAATCGCAGGACGCGAGGAGAAAAGACGTAGACGCAAACGTGGCGAAGGGGGGGGGGATCTTATGGCGTTGAAAAAACATGGGCAAAAAAAAAGCTTAAATGCGAGTTTACTGATAATGCGGAATTCTAGCTGTTCCCAAAAAATGTTACTCTCATTTATTCAACTGTCCCTTTGAGAGATCGAACGAATTGGATACGAAAGAATGGTTTCTCCAATGTTATATTAATTTATCGACGATTTTGAGTGTCGTCGGATTTATTCTTTATAATACGAGTTTTATGAATAAAAAGATCAAAAGATGCTCTTACCCTTTTCAATTTTCTGGCTGATCTTAGCCTAGAGTAGCTTTGAGAACGCTTCAACGTATATTAAAGCAAGCGTGCAACGAGAAGGCAAACAAAACAAAGACACAGAAAGTACTTGGTGAAACAATGAGCTGCGGCGGCGAAACTTTGCTCGTAAAATAATTCGCGTTTTCTCAATTCGGAACCTTATCCCTCGTCGATGCAATTATCTTCGTGAGTAAGCCGTGTCCCTCGCGTCACAGTGATTTCAATTGTTTTTACAAACATCCTCCACAATAATGGAATTGAGCACTCGCTCTAGCTCTCGAAAATTTCACGGAAGCGTAGGAAGAATTGTAATCAATAATTATCCTCATTCGGATTTCATGTCCCGCTCCGCGAGGTACGAGCAAACAAACCCAATTTTTATTTGTAAACCTTTAGCCGGAACTGGAGTGAAGTGAAAATATGGAAAATTGAATTCTTCGCAGTTTTCAAAGTTAAGTTTCCAAGTTTTGTCATGTTTTTCCACCTTTTTGGCTTAAAAGAAAAACTATGACGGACATGAGAAATATTCTAGTTCGAGTGGACACCATAGATGTGCTGGCTGTGTCATACAAATGTGCGCCAAATCCATTAAATCGTTATTGAAATATCACGAAAGCGAATTTGAACAATACAGTTTTGAGAAGAAAAAAACGCGTTCAACGACGATTTACGCAAAGAGAATATTGACTCATTATTATATAGTCTCGTATGCCGGGTCCCTATAACACGCACTCGTGTTTCGCAGTTGGTGCAAAAAAATTTTTTTCGATTTTCTGTACCGGTAACACGGGGTGACCGCCTTGTCTCTTCGCGCCTCCGATTTTGTCGGAAAGTCATATATTTGCCCGGAAAACAAACCCACACGAATCCAGCCCTGCTCTGTAACGACTCCTGGCGGAAGACCTGGTAAGTATCGACTATTAACCTGCAAGCAGGTAGCCTGCTTTCCTACGTGTTTATCGCGTTATTCGTTGTATGATTTGAGTATTCGTATTACCGTAAAGCAACGCAGGCACACACAGTAACGATATATGGTTCGCCTATTTAATCCGGAATTTCGAAAACGGTTTCGAAACGGTGTGAACAAGACGAGCAACGGAAAACAGTACTCTCAATATACCATAACGGTGATTGGAAGGACGAAACAAAAAAATTCAGATTCGCATCTTGTGGATCGAACGGAAAGTTCTGCTGGATATAGGTCGTCAATCTTGGTTGTGTCTATCCTACGAAAATGGGTAGCGAGTCGACGACCGAAGATGCCTTGTTGCACTTTCACCGTGACCGTTACCTGGACCTTTCTGTCTCATCCTCTCCCGTTATCTATCCTTCGAAATGTTTCGGGGAAAGTGTCTTGGCCGGATCGCTTCGAAGCTTAAGCTCATCCGTGGCAAACTATTGGCGAAGTGGTGGGATTTCGAAGCTTTTACGCGTGCCCATGTATGGGTGTGCTCGTCTATGCACACGTACATATAATTATGGAGACTTTCACCTTCCATCTACAATGGCTCGTGGCGCAATGGGTTGTTGACCTTGGAACTCTTGCTTTCGATTAAATACCAACCCCGGAACTATCCATGCCCTGTGGCTTGTATGCGTAGATCAGTTTGCATAATTCAACATTGAATCAACATTGTCTTCCTCTATCATTATTATTATTGTTGTTGTTGTTGTTGTTGTTGTTGTTGTTGTTGTTGTTGTTGTTGTTGTTGTTGTTGTTGTTGTTGTTGTTGTTGTTGTTGTTGTTGTTGTTGTTATTGTTATTATTATTATTATTATCGTTAATATGCGTTTCAAGTTTTTTATATTGGAAAAACATCACATTAATATCATAGGCAGTGGCTAGGGTTTTGTTGTCAGAGGGGAAGGGGCGGTTTAACCCATGCAAATGTTAATTTCCATTTAAATTGCTTTAATATTCGAAATTCGAAGAAATTCACAGGAAAATCAAATTTTGTGAGTCTTCTGAAAAACTTGTCGGCACTTTTTATTCAACGTCGCCGAATAAAGCGATTCAATGACGCTGAGCATGCAAAGACTGTTGAGCCGATTGTCTGTTATGGTTGTACGTAGCTACGTTTTCACCTGCCGTAAAATAAGTAAAAATCTTTTAATGGTACTAGCCGTACAGAGCTGTGTTGAACAAATGAGAAGAGCAAAAAAAACATTCTTTTTATAATACTGCCGGAAAATATTATGTTTTATCCTTAAATTGGTTTAACGTCATTTTCCGGGTAGAATTTGGGTACATCGATAGTAATACGAATGCTGCAAGTCGTGCAAATTGTTAATCCATTTCTATACGTTGTGTGCTGCATTATAACAGCAGTGAAAATAATGTTCACTCTAGCCGATATTTGCGTTGTCACGATTATTTTGATTAAGTGTAGGAGAAGTGTATGCGCGCGTGTAAAGATTTCCGCCTGTCAAATAACACGTTGGGCCGGTCCAAGTTCAAGGAATAATATTGTTACGTGCTTTGCAAGTGCTATATTCTTTTGACGCAACCATTGTATATTGTATGGGGGTGCTCCACATATGGCCTTTATACTATTTAATTATTAAGTGGAAACGGGAGTTGAACATTTAAAAGAGCACCTTTCGAAATAAATAAATGTTGTGAAGATTTTTGTCAGATATAATATTTTTCAAAGTTTTTCAGTAGTTCCGAAAATCCTCTAGTGCTTATCGAGCTATTTATATGAAGGATAAGGACACGGAGAAGGTAATTTTTATTCTCTTTCGGATGTCGCGTCCCCTTGAACCCTGTGGAGATCTCTCTCCCTCGAGGAACTTTTCACCCTCTGCTCCCGAGGAACCGGAAAAGCTGTTACTATACACGCACATGCCCTAGAAAGGTCGTAGGAAAAATGGAAAAAATCGAAGATGAGCCGAAAGATAAATAATCATTTTATAAGGGTTCAGCTCTTTCGTTTCGCGATTTCATCTTGAATTCTGATCTCCACCCGTCTCTCTGTCTCATTGACGGATTATCCACTTAGCAAGTAGACGTTGTTTGCCGTCGTCTTCCCTTTCCTCCGTTCTTTTAGTGACTCGCCCGGGACAAGGAAATTAATTACGTGTCCTCGGATCTCTGAGAAAGAGGCAAATTTACGCTCGCTGAGCGATAGTTTGAGACGATGCAATATCGCCCGCGCTCGGAGATTCTTTTATAACTTATCATCACCTATCACTTGACGAATTTTCAAACATATATTTCGCCCGACGATTTCGTCTCTCGCTCACATCCGCCTTACGGCAGAGGCTGATTCGATCTGAAGTGCAAAACGTGTTAAATAAGATCTGTGAAAACTCATTTTTTTTTTCAAACATACGAATTTACACCAAATGCTTTGAAGTTAATCCAAAGTTCTTTTCATTAAATTCTCAGTTAAGTTTCGTAATAGATAATTTCGATAAAAGTACAAAGACTATGGCTAAGTTGTAGCAGTCTGCGGCGATGAAAATATTGCCTGGTGACAGTTTTTTTCCGCCACAGTTACCCCCGTACGTGATTTATCAAAATAATCGAGAGAAAGGAAGCTACTGAATTTTCATTTGCGAGGTACGCAACGTTTGATTGACTAAAGATCTACTTAATGATGTGTACTGTGGGTCACAAATATTCCGTACACGCTGTACGAACTAATTTATTTTCGAACAATTCATCATATTTCCCGACTTTACGGAAATTGATATTTTTATCCCATGCAGAAAAAAATAATGATATACAAAAGATAAAAATGAATGATAAAGCGATGACTTGATACGAAAAAAATTGGCAGGTTTATACCAAAAAAATATGAACCAAAATGGTAACTCAATGGAAATAACATGTATAAGGCCTTAGGCCACAGTAACGGGTATAAAATCATGTGCGAATTTAACCATTTTTTTCGTATGAAAAAGTGATTCACTCACAAAATTAATTACACATCTATTTAGTATGAATATCAAGCTGTTGGAAAATTTTTTTTCTTCTTTCGATGTACAAAATCGAACTACTAAAATTTTCTTGTGTTATATTTTATTTTAGACGCTCCGCGGCGTGACATTTAGCATCTACAATTTTTGACCTAGAACAAAAAAAAAAAATTCTCGTCAATCCACATTAGGATACCTACAGAAGTACGTACGGGATTTAAAAAATATTGTTTTATTCAAAAGTCGTAGTTGTATTTGAACTTGAGAAATGAACTTTCACAGTGAAAAATTTCGTTATAACTGCTCATAAAATACAAAGTTTTCCATTAATCAGAAATTCCGTACGTACTCCTCTGCGAAATGCAATTAGGAACATAACTGTTAAATTTAAAGTAAATCGAGTGAAAATTGTTGAAGTTATTTATCACGCCAATTGGAAAAAAAGCTGTTTTGAGAAGTTTCTAGTAGTCGGCCATTTTGTACATCGAAAAAAAAATATATATATAGATATTTTTTTTTTTTTTCAAACAGCTTGATATTCATACTAAATAGATGTGTAATTACTATTATGAGCGAATCACTTTTTCATGCGAAAAAAAAAATGGTTACATTTGCATATGATTTTATACCCGCTACTGTGGCCTAAGTGGCCTCAATGAATACCGCTACTAACTCTACTGTCGAAATCATGCATTTTTGAAATTGTTGAGTCTTTGTGTACGGAAACTCTTCAAATTCACTGTCTATCACCAATGCTGAAGTATATGGATATGGATTTGAATTAATCTTTTGGTCTTTATGAGAGTATAACAAACTATTACATAAGCCGATAGTGAGCTTCACGATTTTGAATTGTCCCCAAAATAATGAAAAAATTTAATACAGAGTAATAAATCAACTGTGATTATAGTATACATTTTCTACATAAGATAATGTAAAGGCAAAAAAACAAACGAAAATTCCCTCATCGACAGAGTGTGGAGCATGTGTACTTGCTAATTTTTCCCAGCTGGCCGGATATCTACCGGAGATCAATCTATAAGATTGATAATGTTTTTTTGTCGACTTTGATGGATACGATGACGATATGGGAGCATCGACGCAACGGATTGAGTTGCAAATAGGGGCGTTGAAAAGCTGACATTTGAATTATATGACGAAAAGGTCGGCAGTCTCTTGCCTTACGGTACGTAGCCCGGAGACTCTTGAGAGCAGAGCTCCGCGTCCTTGATAAACATAAATATATTCGAAATCGTAATTTTGTTTTATCGCGTTGGGACATTTTCTACATGGTATATTAATATTTGTCCATGCTTTTCACATATACATACAATATGTATCTCACACAGCACTGCATCATCGAGCTTTTGCAAAGCAGATCGTTTAAAGAGGTGCCTCCCGTTTCTCTTTCCTCCCACTTTCGCTTTAGCTCGCAGCCCGTCGTATGGGAAGTTGTCGGTAATTTTTATGTATCCGGTTGTCATCTGGTCGGATCATTACAATCCTCTCCCCATTCGTTGCCTCCCCTATCAAACGTGATATATGTTATTGCTCCAGTGCCCGAAAGATACGACGGCGAGAGGACATTACATAATAGAAACGAGCCATTGTATGTTTCGTATGATTCGTCATTCTTCCTCCCTTTCTACCCCATTTCCGCACTCTCTCTCTCTCTCTCTCTCTCTCTCTCTCTCTCTCCCTCTCCCTCCCTCTCCCTCTCTCTCTCTCGAAATATGTTAAATCTTCCGACGCGTGTGCAGTCACGCTGGAGACTTACAGGGACCATGGGCACGTACGAAAAATAAATGCTATAATATATTTTTCCTTGACATGAGTCCACGAGATGAACCGGTAGACACGGTAAATCCCGCGAACTGAGACGCTATACAATACAAATCTACTTTGTGGTGAAAGAAGGACTCTCGAATGTACATTATTTTCTTATTCTTCAGACGCAAGACTGTCCAATTATATGTACTCTTTATCATTTTTAAGGTTCGAACGAATTTTCTAATACATTTTTTTGGCAAACTCGCTTTGACTTTGCAAAATGTTTCATCAAATTGAAATATCTGAAAAATCGTTGAATGAATTTGGAGTCGTTTTAACCAAACAAAATCCATTGCTGCACAAAATGCCAAAATCCCTGACAATGGTATCCCTTAGAGTTGGCTGATAAATGATTCACCTGATATTGCTTCGCCTTGTGGAAGGCCAATGGCTTGGCTGAGCATCGTCAAAATTGGTCCATTCCTTCTAACTTCAAATTTTACCTATAATAAGAGTTACTTTAAAATTCACGGACGTGACACATTCGGCACTAAGCATCCCAATGGAACTGCTCGAGGTAGCAGGGCAATTATCATTTGAAAAAATCTATCAAGCAACACGAATATACCTATATTCATAAAGATTACCTTCAGGATACGAATATAGTTGTATTCGATACAGCCCATTGTATCTACCACGGATCCTCCTGATTACGACTTAATCAGACGCAAGGTGGTTAAAGAAGTTCCTAAAAAAGATTTGGTATAGGTACTTAGCTGACCCATTGAACGTCATTCTTTGACTCTCTCTCTCTCTCTCTCTCTCTCTCTCTCTCTCTCTCTCTCTCTCACACACACACATAACCAGCCAATAGAAAGTTGAGCACATCATAATGATTTAAAAACCTGGAAAAACAAACGATCGACGCAACATTCTATCGGGCCGCAATTCTACGGTCTAAAGTATCGAGGATATTCGAAAAACATTCCAAGAACGCTAAACACACTAATGCCCGACGTACATCTCATCCCTCGAGATCCGCTTGGATTTAGCGAACATCACTCAATTATAGAGCAACCTGGTCTAACTCGACGGCGGAAGAAAGAAAGTACTGCTCTGGAGTCTTGTTGGACGCTAAATAGGCGTTTGACGGAGTTTGTCATCCTGAATGACTTTCTAACGTCAACATTAATTTCCCCCGATATATTCTACTGGTGAAATCCTACCGAAGTAATACGAAGTTCCAAGTGCGACAAGGAAACGATCTAACAACGCCTCGTCATACTCCAGTAGCAAAGTTCACTGACGACACCGCCATCCAGACAGAGTACATCATAAGCCTAGGACGGCTTCGAAAATATACGAAAATCCACGCATAAAGATGGAGGAGGCGTGGCTGAGGAAGTGGCGCATCGAAGTGGTGCATATAACTTCCGTTACGAGAACAGAACACTACTAGCGTTAAAATATATGGACAACTGCTGCACACCGGGTCAGGATGTGGGGAGGTCAGGAGTGGGGAGGACGAGCAATATTAATCCATACCATACCGATCATAGAGTGCATTCACGAATGCTCTCTCCCTCGTGTCAATAACTTCATATACCGCCATCAAAATGATCCATCATTACTTTCGTGATAAATTATCATCGTTGGTAAAATAAATTTTAAAAAATGCACGAAGAGAAACGATTATTTCGGGCACAAAGGCCAGCCTGACAAGAACATAATATTTATTGTTTTCGTTGACCATCGTCCGACTCCTAATATAGATTGATATCAAATGGTTATATAATACATGAAATGTAGATGAGTTTGCGTACATTATCGACAATTTGTGTGGTCTCATCCGAGGCCCGCCGCGCGGTTACTCGCGCGCGCGCGCGCGCGCGCGCGAGATCGGAAACGAGGCCTTGAAAATACGAGCAAGTCATTTTTGTTAACTTACGCGAGGTAAAATATATGAAATGACTGGCGACAAATAGTTGACTACAGTCGACAACAATTTCAAATGTAATTATATGCAATTGGTCTCTCGGAGAAGTGAATGCGGGGGGAGTAAGACAAATTGAGTGCGATTTTTACCAATCGCAATAACTACTTTGATTCGATTGATCCTGTTTCGTCCATTATTTCGTCCTGCTCGATAAATTCTTTAAACTTTTTTCATGGAAAGCGCACTTGAACGAATCTTATCGAAGTCTTCGAACTTAATCGTGTTATCGAGTAACGATTGACTTTTGCCGATAAAAGAGATGTCTACGTGACGAAGGCTTTGCATATTCGAGGGATGACTCTGGCTCACGATTTTCTATTCGAGTGAAAATGACGTAGACACGAGTGCAAAGGGCTAAAATAATATTGTAGTTAGTCAAATTGTGTAACGCTTTATTTGTATATCGATGCGTATATCGAAACGATAAAATAAGAACGTAATTCAAATCCATCTGACGGATTTTTTTGTTTATTCGCAGGATGGCTCGGAGCAATGTCTACGGGGGTCGCCCTTCTCGTATCGCCTGTGACTATCGCATTCTGTCGGAAAAAAAGTACCCGGGTAACAGCGGTTCTTGGTGGCCTCGTGACAGCACTAGGATGTCTCTTCACTTCGTTCGCCTCGCAATTCCATCAACTATTCTTCAGCTATGGCACGGTGGTCGGTGAGTTTGAGGATTACCAGCAAATTTCGCGAGTTATTATAAGCGGATACTGTACGAGAAGTGGAAACAAATACATTTGTGTATATCGCAGTTGCCTTGCGACAAGTTGCTAAAACAATTGATATCGGCAAGAGCAGCTATTGCTACTAATTACTTGCAGCTTCTCGCGTGATAAATGAAACAAATGTTGCACGCAAAAAACCGAATGGGAAAAAATGTTAAAGGCGGTACTTGGCGAGGCCGTTAAATGTTTGTAAATCGACAACAAGAAAAATTGCAAAAGGCCCAGCAGCTGCCCAGTACTGCGCGCTGCTGACAATCCTCGACGAGTGGCCAACATTTGTTACAAGTACCTCCTATACTGGGCAATCCGGGTTGGATCAAGTACGAAATGATGTTGTATCGGTCCTAGAGTTGGGGCGTTGACAGTGTCGATCTAGCCTTCGTTCCTGAGCATGATACAGCGTTTATTTTGAAACTGGCCTGAGGTCGTTTACCAAGCGTGGGCCGACTTTTTATTGAAAAATTCAAGAAACCGTTGCCCGATACTCTATAGCGTCAGCCGTTGGCCAATCGTCAGAGGACATTTTGATGCCGCTGCAGTGTCTGCGGGCGCTATAGGGTTTAAAAGGAAATGGCAAAGATGTTGAAAAAGTTGCAGAAGTTTATACGGGATGGCCTGGAGTTTTCTCCGAATTTTCCTCTGAAATTTTTTGTTAACTTTTTTCGCCCGAAACTCTTACGAGTAAGATGCCTTAACACGAAGAGTACGATGGCCTGCTTCGGGACAAAATATGAGGAGACATTTTTTTGCTTTCGACGTTTTTTGTTTGGCCGAACCAACACGGATAATCGTCCGGTCAATTGATTGGCGTATCTCGAAAACTATCGAATCAAAGACAAAATATCCGAAGGGCAAAGTGTTGCAGTGTTTAGTTTTGAGTACGTTGACGTATTTTCAGATTTTGTTTACAATGTTTTTTTTTTTTCGGATCGTCTAGGTCAGCGGTCCCCAACTTTTTTTCGCCCACGAACACTGGTATGGTCGGAAAATATTTTCAATGACTGACTTTTAAGGGCCGGTACGAAATGACCCACAGACACCGGTACCGGTCCGCAGCCCCCGGGGGTTGGGCACCGCTGGTCTAGGTGCTTTGAAAACGATTTTTTTGGACGATTTTACGAGTTCGGCCAAACGAAATTCTGAAAAAATTCAAGCAAATTCAAAATCGAACATCAAAAGAGTTTCTTCTCCTCATATTTTATCTCAAACGCCATACTTTTCGAGTTAAGCCATCCTACTCAAAGTTTCGAGCGAAAATAGTAGAAAAAAAAGACGAATCCGAGAAGAAAATTTTGCAAAAATTCCAGGCGATCCAGTATAAACTTACGCAACTTTTTACATTTATGATATTTAATCCATATAGTTTTTGAGTTACGTTGAATTTTCCAGAAATTGTCTTTTTACCCAAAAAATGAATTATGAGTTTGCGAAAAAAATCGTACGAAACTTAATAAAAAAAAAAACGAAAGTGAAGCTCCTGCTACCCTTGTCAAGTTGATCATGGATAAACTGACAAAATTAATCCACAAATCATGCGCCCGATTTTCGATGGTCGATAAAAAGCCACGTGTGAAAAAAAAAGAATGTGTGCAAAGAAAGTGTGTGTGTGTGTGTGTGTGTGTGTATCGCGATCGCTTAGAGCCGGTACCCTCACTTTTATGATGGAAATACTATATCGTCCATCAGCGGCGGAGTCAATTTCCGACCACACTCTTTGCCGTTCCTTGATGATATTTGTGATCAGATTTCTCAGGATGATTTTAATATCGCGAATATGACGGTTAATGTTGATTCGGAGCAGAGGATCCCTTCCAACTCGTTAACCATACGGTCCGGATCTTTTACACATGCATTGGTTCCCATGGCAATTATTAACTATTCGTTAGTATCGAAAGGGCGATAGGTCATACTCGAAAATTTACACCAGACTCGTTCAATAGTTTTCTTGTATGAATTTTAAATGCATTTTATCACAGACAAGAATATGGTGTGATGATGATTTTTTGTTAGGTATTGGTGTAGGCATGACACGGGATTGCAGTACTCTAATGGTGGCTCAATACTTCAAGAGACGACGAGAATTTGTGGAGATCTTCATCGTGTCGGGAAGTGGTCTTGGGATCGCTGTCATGTCGGCATTCATCAAAGGTTCTATTAGGTAAAAGAGAAGAAGAAAAATGAAAGACGAGTGAATGAGGCAATCAAAGGAAGGGAAAGTCTGTGTGTGTGTGTGTGTGTGTGTGTGTGTGTGTGTGTGTGTGTGTGTGTGTGTGTGTGTGTGTGTGTGTGTGTGTGTGTGTGTGTGTGTGTGTGTGTGTGTGTGTGTGTGTGTGTGTGTGTGTGTGTGTGTGTGTGTGCGTGAGAGAGATGGGCGGGAAGGTGAGACGTATGTATATATGAATATATAGTTCTTAAAGTTTGAAGCATCGACATTAAACATTTCAGTAAGATCGGCTGGCGACTCGGTCTTCAGGCGGTAACAGGAGTCGTTTTTTTGACCTTCATCCTTGGCACGTTCTACCGAAGTGCCTCACTCTATCATCCCCAGAGACGTGCTATCCTTCATTTGAAGAATCAAAAGCGCAAGATCAAGGACAAGAACAGGGCAGATAGTAGACCGCCATTTTTCGACTTTAGCACCTTGAAGAGCAAGACCGTCAGGATACTGCTCGTTTCGACTGGAATTTCCGCGTTTGGCATCAATACACCAATTTTTTACCTGGTAACGACAACAAAAACGAATACCTTCCAGCTTAATATCCCGCCGTCGCGTGTAAAAAGGAGAAAACCGGACAGTGGAGTTTCAATATATACGCGATTACGGAAAAATTTGAAAAAAAAAAAAAAAAAAAAAAAAACAAGTGTGCAGGGATCGAATGTTGTTTATCAGCGCTATAAAGTTTCGTCAAAGGGATTCGTCGGAGTATCGTTACAAGTTATTGAAGATTACGCACGACGACGGCACAAGTGGCATATATACGTGAATTTGTCGTCGGCAGAGCTTGTTGAATTTTCAAGGATAATAATAATGCTCTTGCGAAAAAGAGTCAAATTACCAGTTGATATTGATGGGTGGTTTTGTTGTTGATTTTTTCGTAGGCCCATCAAGCCGAGGAGGAAGGGCTCGGTGATACCGTAATACTTCTTCAGACTTATCTGGGACTCGCCTGGACGCTGGGTTGCGTAACTTTTGGTATTTTAGTAGTGCATCAGAGCGTCGAGTGTCGCATAGCTCGGCAATATCTCACTCAAGCCGCTGTCTTTATGTGCGGACTTTGCATACTCGCCCTTACCGCCGTCCACGGAAATTATCACGGTTACGTTATGTTTACGTGGATCTATGGTGAGTTGTGTGTTTGAATAAATAAAACCGGTTGTTCGAAAGCTAACTACTCGTTGTGCCCGCCCGAATTGTGATGGTTTTTCCTTGTAGGTATATTCTGCGGTGGATATCATTATAGCCTGAAAATGTATACATTCGAGAGAGTACGAGCGAGAAACTTCGCGAGAACTTGGGGTTTCGTTCAATGCTCTCAGGCAATTCCGATCGCTATTGGTGTGCCAATTTCAGGTCAGAGAGAAAACGTTTGTTTACGTATTGTTGAAATCGGCCAGGTTTTATCGCAAAAACGTTGAAATATTGTGCGTTTTGTTCGACATTGCTGCGCTTTGTTTTTGCTTGAAATTTCTGTAAATAATAATATATCGTACCGCTGACGTTCGCTGAAAATCTCGCTCAATAATGGGTTTATCCGTTTTCCTCGCACGAAGGTTATATGAACGTTGGCTGCGGAGGAAAAGCCGGTTACTACTTCAGCTCGACTTGCGTTCTCGTGGGAAGTTTCACTCTCTTCTTCATAGATCTTCACAGGCGAAATTTGTCCAGGCACAAACACACCAGAGCTAACGGTACGAAGCATCTGTGCGTGTCGGACAACTGCCCTCATAGGAGACGATTATCCTTCACACAGGATCCGGAAAACGAGGGCGTTGCGGCGGGAGCAGCGGCTGCCGCGTTAATGCTCGGAGCTGAACTTGCCCCAGGACCAGGTTAATTAGTTTAATAATATTTTTCAAACATCCGAGACAATCGTGTTTCCCTCTTATGCGCGACTCCCCCTCGCATTAACAGGCTTACTATCGAACAATTAATTGTGCAATACAAGATTGGTACAAGATTGAAAATTTTGGGGGCACCCGAAATTGTTTTTGTTCGTACTTTGGATGGTTGAAAATAATTATCTTGACAAATGGCAAATTATTAAAATTTATTCTACACCTTGGACTATTATCGCAATACCGCTCAATAACTCGCTTCATAAATCGCATTGTTTCGCGGTCGATATTATTGATATATTCAATGTTTTTTTCCTCGCATTTCACATTCGAGACTTTGACACGATCCCTTATAACTCTCTCACTCGAGGGCAGACTCGTCGTGACGATTCGTCAATTGTTTTAATTTGCCGCGTAAGCCTGACCGATAGCGCGTTACCCGCACGGACACACTCGTTCCTCGATGCCCCCCGATATATCGCATTTGCACAAGAAGACAGGAAAAATGAGGGATACGCCCGTTAGGAAAGTACACACGTGAGAGGACATTGCTCCAGAGGATCGTCCCCCGTACTTGATTTCTTTAGGATGGCAATTTGTAGGATAGAAAGTTTGATGGTAATATGGTTTTGTTTGTTTGCGTCCAGGTGAGACAATTGACGGGCTTGGTGGGGCAGACAAAGCCGAGTTAACTTGTATATCCGAGGAGGGTATAGCCGACATGGATCTACCGGATAATCTACTGGACGATCTCGATTACATCGGCGACTGTATAACCTCGTGCAACAAGGTCGAGAATTACCTGATGCTCTCGGAGTTTGAGAATAACTTGATAGCCGAAATGCCGATAATAATGGACCGGAAGGGCCGAAGATGGTCTTTGGCACGTTCGAAGCCCGGCGGCGGCGGCGGCGGCGGCGGCGGCGGCGGCGGCGGCGGCCCTCAAGGCAGTCAGAGTGCCAATGAGAATGCAAGTGCCGATAACGGCTGCTTAAACGGTCAATCAACGACGGTCGAGGAGGACGACGAAACGAAAGAAAAGTGTTTGTTGGCACCGGCGGCGGCGGCGGCGGCGGCGGCGGCGGCGCCACCCAATAACAGGATCATTACCGTTATAGACGAGACGACTAGCACGTAGTATATTGAACTATTTTCCATTTTTATCTCCCCGCTCGAATCAATCGCATACGTAGGCACGTATTGCATATACATAATCAAACGATATAATTAAACAGATACACGAGGGCGGGCCGAATTTTCGGCAAATGTCGGCGTGCTGGAGAATATTCAAAGAAAAGTTCGCTGCTGCGCCTTACGTGACAACATTTTTTTTTTTTTCCAACACAAGACTCGAATTGACGATAATAAATATATTGTATGAATCATTGCCGGTATACACTGGCAAAATCTTGAGGCTTGTATGTATTACAGAAAGTACGAAATAACGGGTCATTATTATAGTGCGACCGGCGTAGTTCCGTCAATGTTTCTCGAGTAGCGACCTTGTGAAATTTCATTTCTTACTCACGTGTGTTTTTTTTCATTATTTTAAATTCTCACTGCGTTGTTATTTATTTTCGAGCGAGTCAAATACCTCAACGATTGCACATTTTCCCTTCTACGAAAGACAATAATGCTCAACTCTGCAATTAACTCTTACGTACCTCTTAACTAAACGAAAAATCTTGGCAGTTTCAGCTGCTACTCGACGTTCGCAAACGAGAATGAGCCTGAGTGGAAAATAATAGAGAGAATAGACGAAAAGATAAAGGTCAAGTGCGCACACAAAATAATTCGTATTGAAAGCAATTGAACGATCCGTCCGCTGCAGGGATAAAACTTTCGACAATTTGCTCGAGTTTTTTATCAACCAGTGTTGCGTTCTCATCCTATTGGCAAAAATCATTTCTCTTTTTGCCACAATTATCTTTTTCTTCTTCTTCTTCTTCTTCTTCTTCTTCTTCTTCTTCTTCTTCTTCTTCTTCTATTCCCCGTCACTAATAATAACAAACACACACACACACACACACATTGTTGGCAATGAAAAAGTCACGTATCGTGCCAATCGAATGTACCACTTGCGTAAAAGTTTGACATTTTGACTCGTTGAAAAATGTTGCAAAGTGCAAAAAACCTTCGTTTCTTCTTAATTCGTTGAAAAAGGGGCGGCGGCGGCGGCTAGCAGAGACGATAATATAAAACGATACAATGTAAACATGAATAATCGAGAACGCGCAAGTCTGGTCAATAGTGAAAATAAAAATTTCGATTTTTTAAATTGCATTCAAAAGTGTGCACGCTTCGAAAGCACTGTCGACACATACATAACAAACGAAATTATGACACAGAGACACACGCAGAAAGACAGAACTGGTCACCGAGTTGCGAAACAAGTGATATAGAAATATAGAGCAAACGAGTATTAATTTATTTATTGCGAACAAAGTGTTTTAGAACGTGTATATAAATATATTTATGACAAATGGACGAAACGTAAAATATTATTCGTATACGCGACAAATAAAGAGGAGCATTATGAGACCGAAGGAGAAAACATTGAGTTTACATGTTAAACCCTACTTTGACAATGTCACGCATATTCAATTAAATCGTACGGCGCGGCGACAAAATAAGTGTTACAATTACTCTCCGACACTCGTGCAATTTTTATCATATTTTTACAGTACATTTTATTGAAAACAAAAAAATAGCCCCACTTCTATTATCGATTGATCTCAGTATAGGCATCTGGCTGCTCGTTTCTACGATTTACCTTACCGACCTTATTGGGCAATGTCATTCCCGCTCATGTTCGCCACCACTAACGAATCGTAAGCTGGTCAGGTAGTTCTATTGTTCGACGTAACAAGTGGCAATATACGATTGAACGGAATTTCTTCAATCAGTTACCATACATCGATAACGAAAAAAACACGAAAGGGATACTCAAATTAATTTTCTCGTAAAACGATACGCGATCATTTTTTTGTTGTTATATCGTTTGCTGTGAAATTTCCAAGAAACTAAAACAATACATTGAAAACACGGATGTTTTATATGCTAAACGGATCACCTGTGCTGGAGAAGCTGAAAGAATATTCTTCATTCAAAGCTCTATCCTTCAAACGTGCTTGTTTGGGTTTCCTTATCCGTTGGAGGAAACAATTGACGATTTTTTGCTTAGTAAAAACAAAAGGGAAGCGACTTTCTTCCCGTGACAACGAAACTTACCGAAATTGAAAAGAACGCCTCAAATTACGAATCCCTTATACGTGGTAAATTTTGTCTTAGACTATCACGACGAGACCGTGGCTATGACACGAAAACGATTGCGACCAACTAGGCATAGCGCTCGTAATCCAGAGCCACATCGAATCAAGAAAGGTGTGAACAAATGGAAATGTACGAAGTTACTAAAGAACCTACAATCGTTGACCAATTGTCGTTGCTATGTAACCGCTAGATAATGAAATTATCGAATTCATCATAGATGTACAAATAAAAACATTGTTCGTTTTCTTGGATTATTCATCCGAAAGTAATGATTTCGTAACGTTTATTCTGTTATATACACGATAAATACGTTAGTTCGATAAAATTGCGCAAACGTTAGAATTCGAATTTCGAAGTGAATTTAGTCAAACAACAGGCTAGGAGAATAGCACTAATTCATGATTACGAAAGTAGTGAGCAGATTACGAAAAGTACAAGGCCGTTATTTACCAGGCGCGTTCTAGATCAAATCAGATAGGCCCGTGATACTCACTCTTCGTGTTATTTGGTTGTCTGTTTGTTTTTCAATTTTTATTTATTTTTTATACCATTCCCGTAACGTGATTTGTTCGCTGAATAATTGTTTAAATTCTATCACCCAGTATTGAATGAATTGAATAATAAATTGTAGACAAGATTTCGAAATACCATGAAGTTACTCTGTAACTCTGTAAGCAACGGTAAACATTTTCTATGCGAAGCAGGCTTTCTGAAACTTGCTACCCAAATTTGTTCTCTATGCGGCTGGGTACCTGTACACGTGGGAATTCATTACAAGTGGCAAATGACTTATGCAGGGCCGACGCATTTATAGACGAATCGATGGTCCGAGCCATGATCATTCGCACGAAGCATACCTTGATCCGGACCAATACTTGCACGAGCGAATGGTTGACTAAAAATCAGGCAAGACTAGCCGCTTGTATACACGGCTACAGGTGTTGTACAGTTTCCCTGTGATCCCTCGTGATATGGTGGATTAGTCGATCGGAGAAGAGTCGCCCCGGGAAAAACTCTTGACGGTTTTGCTGTACCCGAAAGTTGGAAAGGTCCAAGTATAGGGTAACAGCGAAATAGGCATTGTAAAGTCGTATAAGGCTAAACGGCTGAACAGTTGAAAAATGTCATTTCTGCACAGGAAAGGACAAAACATGTTGACGAAATAATTGTGTATTGCTCGAGAAGGCGACACTTTGAACGATAGCGTATTTCATTTGTCAGAGCGTGAGAAACACGGAAGTAGCGAGGATTTTGCCGGGATTCCTCCCTCGTACGTAGATCCAACGAGACCCCCCCCCCCCCCCCCCCCCCCAGTCCGCCCGGATTCAACTGGCTCCATGGAACGGCAAGGGGGACATCTCGTGATTAACACCTTGCAGATATTGCACTCCGAACGAGAGTCAGATACGCAGAGGCTTTCACACCGTGTTGCGCACGTCGCGCGATATCCGCACTGCTCGGTATTAACTCGCGGATTTGCCTACACGTGAAATATTGCAGACGGTAAATTTCGAAATGCTTTTGCAATTGCTTCGTCATCCATGATTTACGCGGAGCTGCAATTTCGGTCGAAATCGCATTCTCAAATCGTATCGATGGTGTTCGATTTTAATTAGTTTTTGTTGTTGTAATACCGATAAAAACGTTCGACAGAGAAAAACTGCACAACGAACGAAATGTTTAATTTATTCCAAGACAACTTCTATAATTCGATCTGAAAACTGTAGAAAACAAATTGTCCTTAATTTTTTTTTCTCCGTTATAATGAAACGTTTCACTATTGAATATTATTTCATGAAGAAAAAAACAGGGACCCTGTCAACGAGTTAGAAGTCCAGGAACTCATTTCTCAATATATTTCCCACTTATGCCTGACGTCATATTTATATTTCGGAAATAAAGGTTATCGAGAAAGGTCGGTTGTGCGAAGAAAAGAATGCTTTTTAGATGCTAACTGATTTAGACCTAACACATCTAAGGGGCTACAAGAGTGGGAGAAAAAGTGCGAGCCGCGAGCGACCTAAGCTCAACGTCGGACTCTCGTTGAAAAGAAAATCCACAAACGGGGAACCCTTGTGCAATATGAAAAACCGCCCGTTCACGTTAAAACCGTGAATCGATTCACGAGTTTAGATTTGACAATAATGGCGAGATTATCATTTCGGTTTAGTTAAAACTTGAACGACAAATAATAGACACACCAACAGAATGTTACGCGTTCATTCCCGGCTAGCTTCTCGCAATCATTGTCAAAGAAATATTGTCATTTGACGAAACGAAAACTTGGTTAACCGGAAAAAGGAGTTCAACCTGTTTGCAGAGTCGCAAAAATTGATAAAATTATTACTTCGATAGAATGATTTCTGTATTCGCGTGGATGTTCGAGCGAACTGTAAGTTCTTTGAGAGATCAGAAGGGCCCACGTAGTCGAAAGATCAGAAGGACTCGAGCTTTCGTCTTATTTTCGCAAGGATTATAATACTAAAACTCTTCATTCTTGTCTCGCAAGGGAGAAAAGGCTTTTATTATCGTTCTCTCAACTCTACCCCGGTTCATTCCAGACGCGGCAGCCGTTCGGGATTGTGAGCCGACGAATCGGCAAGTTCGAATATTAAAAAGGGCGTTGGGGTATACGCGAACGAGTTATATATATGAGTATGAATTCAACCAGAGCGGAGCCGATTCCCCTTTTCCCGAGCTTATGCTATCCCATAACTTATGAAATGTCGATTTTTCGCGTCTCGCAGCCCACACGGTATGGAAGAGAGAATTTGAGTGATAGATAGATAGAGAGGAGAGAGAGAGAGAGAGAGAGAGAGAGAGAGAGAGAGAGAGAGAGAGAGAGAGAGAGAGAGAGAGAAGTCAAGGGGATTTAAAAGTAAAATGCAATCTCAACTACGATAATTTTTTTTTTAATCGATCCGATGAATATACTATAATTTTCCGCGCTTCCTAGAAAAATCCTCTCTATACAGTGCCAATTCATCACAAGACCAATGAAAAACGACCACTTTTTATATTTACATATTCGACCTAAAAATGTTTGCAACAGACGATCATTTGAGGTTTTTTTTCGTCTATATCCAAACTTTCGTTTTTAAAGCATGGAGGACGTCACGCCCAATTTTTATGAAGAATATTTAACACATGCCTCTCGGGTATGAGAATAACAATGTGTAAAAAATCACGTCTTGTTTTGTAGAGAAATTCAAGATCATCGCATAAACTCGTTTAATCACGAGAAAAAAGTTACCGAAAATAAGTAAATACTCGGAACAAGTAGAAACATTTCATTCAACTCGTCTTACTCTGTTGAATATCGGGTTCTCGCTATGGTTATAGCGTTGCCCCATTTTTTCACGAATTCTACTACGTGCTTTGCTCACGGGGCGGGACGGTGGGAGGGGTGGGGCGTATTAGTAAGCGAAGGAACCTGTATGCGACTATTGCGAGTAATAGAGATCCCATTAAGCTGGACTAAACCGATAATCGCCGAAACTCTGCCGTAGAACATCTTGACGGCATCTAACATTTCGAGTGCACAGTACTGACAATGAGTTCAAAGCTGATCCAAGAAGGCATTGCCTATATACGTATATCGTGTGTACTTAGTTATCTTACACAACTGGAGAGCCATTTCGTTTCTCTCACTCTCTCTCTCTCTCTCTCTCTCTCTCTCTCTCTCTCTCTCTCTCTCTCTCTCTCCCTCTCTCTCTCTCCCTCCCTCTCTCTCTCTCTCTCTCCCTCTCTCCCTCTCTCTGTCTCTCGCTCCTTCTGCAAGTTTCCCAGTACAGGATAAATTTCAGTGAACCTCACTAATGCTACACCGTCAAACGCCAATCTTTCTCACTCTCACTAACATGCCAAACACCCAGTATACATAATTACTCTCACTCAATTCGTCTTACCGTATGCCACACGCCTTTGTTCTCTGCCAAATTAGTGAGGCCATTTCTTTATGCCAACTCCGAGTCGAGAATTCTTTATGGATCGAAAACAATCACGCGAAGAGAATAAAACCTTGCTAAATAAATTTGGTTTGCTGAAAACGAAATTATGTTTTCAATTTTTCATTTTTGGCCTTATTTGTGTCACACGATTTGTCTTATTTTGTCTGCTCTTTTTGGCTGAGAAAGGCGAATAAAAGTCACGGCAAGCCGAGATTTTTAAGTAAATATCATGATCGTCATACGATGTGAGGGGGACCACTTATTCCATATAAATCGAGGTCGCTTCAGGCTGCCACGAGTTAACGACCGTTCTGCAGTTGACGTGTGTACGTACTTAGCCTCAACCAGCCGCGAACGTCCTGGAATCCGTTTTGCTACCTCCATCCACAAAGTACCCATATACATATGTATACACACACACACACACACGCGCGCACGCGCGCGCTCACCATGTGTACATATATATTCATATTGCAAAAGACATCCGATTCCGAAGCCCGTCCTCATAATAATCATTCGTCCCCGTGATTAACATCATGTACATTCCAATGTCTTCAAAATCACCTTCGGATGTATGTAAGCATATTTATGTAATGGTAATTTCAAAGCCGGTCCTGACGCTATAATCAGCGATTCGTGTGAGAAAATCTGTGGACCTTCCTCAACCGGGTCAGATATGATGATACATTACGTACACATAACAGGTTGAAAAACCTTTTCCGTGTACATATATATATATATATGCGCACGCGCGCGCGTGTGTGTGTGTCTGTGTCGCTGTGTAGAGGGGAAGGGTTTCGAGCGCAATGTCCTCAACGTGGGTTGCTAAGTCGGGAAGAGGGTGATGGATTCCCTGAATACAGGAAACCCCTTGGTAACGGTGACTCAGGCATTGTGCCAAAACCCGCACGTCGACATTTATGCGTTATTAATGCATCGGAAACATTTCACTTCGATTGGCCTTCCTCCGTCCTTCCCGTCCAGACACTTTTACGCCGCGACAATGAATTCGGAACCACTACGGTAGATACTTGGTTTCGGACGTGGCGGGACGCTTCAAACATGAGAGAGGTCGGAAGATTAAAATTAAAGTGGTCGATGCGGTAGATTTTTTTCTCCTGGTCACAATATATATATATATATATATATATATATATATATCTTAGTTCCTTCCTGGCCTGGCTTTTCCTTCATCGCGTGAGAACGTTTTTTTTGCTTTCTTAGGCCCCTCTCGAAATCAGAACGATGCAAATTTCGTTGTAGCAAGGAGTTGCGCTTTTTTGTATCTGCATTCCACCCAGTTCCGTCGCATCCGGTTATTTTCTTGGCCGTTCGATTTCTCTTCTATTTTCATTCGGTGGATTTTTTCTATAATGTTTCCTCTTTGTCTCTCGCCGTCTTTCCGTCTCTTTCTTTCTCGCTCAGTTTTATCCTCTTATACATTATACAGTCGGTCCTCGGATTCTCCCGCAAGTACATCCGTAGCATGCCAATGTAAGATCCTGGCTGTGCTCCAAAGTGTTTTCAGTGTGTTGCCCACTAACATAAATTTATCGTGACTATTTGTTTTTGTATGTCAATTGACGAAGCTGATACGAAACACACAGAGTCGAGAGTTAATAGATTTTCGATGTAGAACAATATTTAACATTCGGCTCGTTCATGTTCAGCGGGAGATACATGCGGAGTCGGAACTACGAGAATCCATGTACGCGCCAACATACCCGAATATAATTAATATTGAATATCAATTGAACTGTTAATTGGTATATTCGTGCTTTGTGTTCCTTTTAAGCCGGAAACAAATCGGCACGAAGAACGGTTGTGTTTCGGGCTGTTTGAATTTCCTCAACACAAAACAAACAAGAAGCTGCGCCACTTCCTTATCAATGTTTCCTTCCTCTCCTTCCTCTTCTTCTTCTTCTTCTTCTTCTTTAATGTAATTCTAAGACTTTAAATAACTGTGCGGATTTGAAATTTGGTCCCATTTTTTCTTTCGTATTTTCATCATGGTTATCCTTGAGATTATCCGACCGAAGATTTCAGTGGGAAATTTTGGTTTTCAATTAAACTTTCGGTATAAATATTTCCCAATCGTTTATCCTTGCTTTCTACATTTTTGATACCGACGCTGTTTTTTAATCGTGTCCATACACATACTCTCAAACGTCATGTTCTTTTTTCCATTGCGGCGCTGACGTTGGCGAGTCAATTGGTTACGCCGAGCTTTTCGTTCGATGGGGACAGCATTCTGGGGAGTCTTCTCGGAGACCTGGGTAACCCGAGCGATAGCTGATTACCGCTCGATATTGTTATTTCGTCAGTATGCTGCGATTGTCAAGAGAATATCGACAATTTCATTGGGAGCGCAGTCGGGCGTCGCGACCAGACAGATTACGGACTGTTCCGCAAGAGACCATTCCGAACATTCAAACTGAAGTCATCTTCAAGAAATGTGATTCTGTCGATAAATACGAGATGCAAAAATAGGATGTGCACCGGTATTTGCGCGTTTAACGTGGCCCCCTTGCATGGCTATAGCGGTTCACCAGTAAAAAGAAGGAGTGGGGAGCGTACGAAGCATCGTCCAATAAGGAAAAAAATATACAAATAACGTGAAATATTTCCGAAAACTACACGCTGCCATCATTTTCTTGATTATTAGTTAGGCTTGAACATTTTTTCCCGTTGGATTCGTCTCAAAATCAGCTATTGTTCCACAAACAAAGAAAACCTTTTCATTTGAAAGTCTTGACGAAAAATATATACATATATCATATTACCATCGGATGCCGCCGCCGCCGCCCCCCCCCCCCCCCCTCTTAAAACCATTAGACGTTTGTAGGAAACACTTTTTTCTACGACCTCATCTGTTCCATGTATTTTTCTGGCCTTTTTTTAATGGGGCACCCAGTATATGTAGCGTGCGTAAGAGGCTATTCTCTATTATTTGATATACACCGCCACTCAAAAGTTTGGATACACCAGTCGATATTTCTTGCCGCACTGTAGTGCAACACACGTTACAAAGCTTCGTCAAAAAAGGCTAATCAAATTTACCGAACGGCATTTTGAAAGGAACAAATTCATAAGGAATAAATTCAGCTTCGTTTTGCCTTATTGAAATATTTTTTATGGTTTTTTTTTCTACCCGAAATCCCGAAAAACAGTCACCTATAAAAGTGTATACTGGGTCGAAAAGAAGTTCGAAAAAATCTTCTAAAACAGCGAAACAAAGCTAAAATTGTGCCCTTCGAAACGCCGCTCGATAAATTTGGTTATCTTCTCCTTTGACGAAGCTATGTAACTTGTAGTGCGGTAAGAAATATCGAGATGTCTATTCACACTTTTGAGCGGCATTGTATGTGCGGATCCACACGAGTTTATTACAGGTGGACGTAGGTACATATTGCGATTAGTTGTATGTATGCACAGACACAAAAACATACACATTGCCCTACCTATAAATGTTGCCATTTGTACATTTCTCAGCTCCATACATCGTCATTTTTACAAATGTTGGACGTGGCAATTTTTTGCTCTCTCGGCGATTGCAGAATAGGTAGAGCCTTTTTTTTCCTATTACATATATAATACAGAATGCGTTGGGACGAATCTTGATGCGACATAATCAGGTAAGAGGGACGGATCGATTTGGAGTTAATGAAGCTGTAAGCACACCAATGCAGGAAGTGATATACGCACGCGTGTTAGCGCAATCTCTGGTGCATTCGGGCTTATGGGGAAGCCTGCTGACCCTTACTGGAACCTGGTATTCTGGTCCGTCGGGCCGTTTAGATTGAAGGAGAACGGAGAATATATACGGGAGGAATTTGCACTCGCTGCAGAGCTCGCGATAGCTTTTCCACGATGTATAACGTATATAATGCATGGAAATACACTGGCGATACCTTCGTGATTTGTGAGTATTGAAGTCACATCCGCGTACATGTGCGAAACAGTACATCGCAGTAGTGTTGTATCAAGCGGCAAGAACACTCAAATATCATGAAACAACATACAGGGCTAATATTCTCACATGCATTGTCCAAACAAACCCAAACAAACAAATAAGAATTTGCCTATTAATAAAGTGGCCGAAGGACAGGGGAGGGGAAGTCAAGGACATAGGAAGAGGGCATGCGGCGAGGCTTTTGATAGAGTACCGTCGATTGTCAAATTACGTTTGAGAAAGACGTCGGTTTTGCCGATTCGGAAAACTACGCGAACAAATCCCATCAATTCCACGAACCTTATTATATTGAAGAAAATAATGAGGAAATCATCAAAGGGTGTTTTTTTCCTCTTCATAATTTATCATCCCTCCACCAATTATACGTAATAGAAGAGCGTTAACTGAATAAATTCGACCAAGATTGCCTCGAAGATAGAAGTCGTTAATTGGATAAATGAGAGTGATTTCTTGGGATAAATACGTATATAAATTACGAATTCCTCATCGTCTCTCTCTCTCTCTCTCTCTCTCTCTCTCTCTCTTCCTCTCGCCACTCCTGTCGTCGCCAATTTTCAGACTTTCTGTCCTCGTTTCCCAACGAAAATGCTCCCAGCTTCCTTTCTTCCTGGGAACTTCCCGTTTTCCTCGCCCCAACATGCAAAGAAGACATTCCAAGACACCGCTCTCTCGCCGCCGCCGCCGCCACCCACCCACTCGCTCTTCTCTCTGTCTTTGCCATATTCCGTTCCCGTTGGAGCGACCAGAAGGTGCCCCTGGTATCACGCCTACAGCAGCTACCCGTTCACTCCACAGCCCTTCTCTATTGCTATGTCCCACTACTGTCGTTGAACGCCTCACGAACTTTCTTCTGGAACGGGCTCTAGGACCTTTCTACGCTTCTTCACTCCTCGCTTTCTCTTTTTTACACCGCGAACGTTCCCCTTAACTTCTTCTACTATTCTTCCCAGAAGGACTCCCACACAAGGAAACCTTCATTTCTCTCTCTTTCCTCCTCCCTTTGCCTTCTCCCTGCCGATCGCGCAATTCCGTTTTCTTGTAGCCACTGGAAACGGGAGGGAGAAAGAAAGGAAGGTGGGAAATAGAATGCCGAATAGCATATGTCACCCCGAGCGTGCAAAAGTGAGTCAAACCTACAGAAAGGGTGTTCCTTTTTTTGGGTACAAATAACGCGCTGATGACTTTTCATCTTTTTCACTCTCTCCCACTACCCGTCCCCCCTCTCTCCTCTCTCTCTCTCTTAAACGGTGGGTCTCAAAAGACGCTCTTGACCCATTAACGCCGAAGAATTGTGATTTTTCAAATTATTTTCAAGCAAAATTTTTTTATGTTGAAAAACGAGACCTTTGTAAAAAAAACAAAACACGTATGTTTCCCAGTACTCGCGAGTGTGCTCTTTGAGAATCTGCGATTGAAATTGAGTTCTTTCAATCGAATGATAAGTATGGCAGCAGTGATATAACAAAACAGAGAAAATCGAAGAAAAAAACATTTTTCGTGATGTTTTCTCTCATTGAAGACGCGGAAAAATTTCATACTTTTATCAATCATGAGTGCACAAAATGGTTGTAGTTTCACAGTATATTTTTTAAATTCGTCGTCATCGGCATTTTTACTTCCAAAATGAAGACGTGAAGATCCTAGAATATCCTTATCGTCATAAGGATATTTCCATCCCATTTATCGCGTGAATGGTGGGGGAGACGAACAAATTACCCCAATTTGTCTGGACCTAACCAGCAGTCCGTTGTCAGCGTGTAATTTTCAAGGGAAATAATAATTCATGGAAATCAAATAATATTTATGGTTAACAATATCTGTGTACTCTATGGACACGGTTCCGAGAGAACGTATACAATTATAATGAGTAGGGAAACACTGGCGGTTCGAAACAACAATCCGTACATGGTGATGCACCCGCTCTCGTCTACATTGCAACTTTGCCTTTGATTTTGCCCTTACTGTGTGTGTAAGGGAACGAGAAAATCAAGCCAAATTCTTGACGTCCTCGTTAATTATGTACACAATAGATAAAGGCATAGAGTTGCTATCGTTTCCTCTTTCCTTTGCACTTACCGGAAGCCACTAGGCCAAATGTTAATTAGTCGTGGCGAATAGCCTGCGGAGCACACTCTCCGCCCTGTGCGCATTGACGTTTAATTATGCGAAATCGTTTTCGAATTAATCCGATTTATTTCCCTGACATGGCCGCGTCGTGCCTCGGAAAACGCCACAGCTGGCATATATATACAGGGCGTCCCAAATGTCACGCAACAATATGCATGAGCCGCGCATGTTGAATGTTCCGTGACATTCGGGACACCCTGTATGGATATATACGAACAGGTCCACGGCTACGGTCGTTAAAACGGTATGAAACGCGGCAAAACATTTACACGCACATGATGTCCTATCACCTGCCCGTATCGTTTCTCACCGGGTTTGATTCCCTCGTTGAATAATTCGTTGTTCGGCAATTTGGCGGTGACGCAAGTCTGACAGTTAATTTATCTACAACTGGATACATTTCCATTTTGATTCTCCGTTCATGTACTTGTTCGTACGATCGAAGGAAAGGCACAGTATTCGATAAAAAATTGAATACCGAGTGGGCTTTGCGCCTCTCTTGTTATCTATATGATTTTTTAAATCTTCCATCGGTGACAACAAAAATGTAATCAATCGCAATGCGGTGAAGTTGCTGTCCTTTAATTGCCCGTTTACTCGCTCGGGTATTTGGTACTGAGAAATTAATTCAAATTGGCAATTAATTTTATTGCGATTATGCTAATGATTTCCACACTGATAAGTTGGTTTTTATAATAGTTTTCGGTCGCATTCGTTTTCCCGATAACCAGCGTCACCAGGATCTCGCAGACACCCGTATCAGGCGACTACGTTTGGAGGGTTGAGATAATTAAATGGCAACAGAGAACGAGACGATGTATTTTTAGGCTAGGAAAAAAGACAGGAAGCTCCTGAAGATTCGTCTCACGCAAACCTTGCGTGATTCGCACTATTTTATATACTTGGCAAAAAATACTTAAAACTAATTAAATGAACGCTTCTGCGAGCTCAAAAATCCCTCAAACCTTGAATATGATATAAATATGTCGAATGGTGGTAATAGATCATTTTGATCAATGATTAGTCGGACCTTTCAACTGCCACCGTTTTCACGCGTTTCGTATAGTTCTTGAACGTCTAGAAGATAGATCAAGATGTACACTTAGCCGTATAGTTGACTAATTATGAAAGCTTTCTTTCTTCATGCTGCATGAGAGTACCCGGTGAGGAACAACGTTTATGGAATTTGCAGTTCCCAGACTTTGCGGCTCGCTTGACATGCCGCACTGTAACGATAAGGGGTGGAACAACCCTTCAAAACCGTTTTTCCGCCGATGAAATTTGCCGGATAGTTCTTAATGCTGTGCCACACAAATGTGTTTTAACAAAATCAAAGGCGGACACGCCAATGTTATGTTTCTTGCCAGTTTATTTTAAGCACAGGATAATTAGGAAAGAAGCGTTTTGCACATCAGGACACTCCCTACGAGTTTAACATTCGAACTACGGTTATTAGTATACTATTAACTCTGATTAAGTATCTGATATTGTTAGAGCGTCTGTCAGTTTCACGGTAGATGCTTGAGATGCCCGGGTTCAATTAAAATTATTCGCATGCGGCATGCCCGGGTGCGATGCCCTAGGGCAATAAGATATAACCAATATCTCTACACATTCGTGGAAGGTTCGACCATCATAGTCTATACAAATAGTATAGACGGTTACGAATATGCTGTTAAATTTTTCGGGTGAAATTCGTATTATTCCGATTGCTACAGCCTTTATGAGAAAAAGGGATTCGACCAGCTGCGTGAAACCTAGCGCGGACGGACGTGTTTTTCTCGAAATGTCCTTTTTCAAAACAGTGTACACTCTCAGAGGAAGATATCCGCCTCAAATGTTGACACAACATTCTTCACACCGTTCTTTATCTTGCTGTGGAAGCTTTTTTTTTTAATTTCATATTTTTTTAACGAAAAACTGTCGAAAAAAATCGGCTAATTTCGATACTTTTTCTTCAAAACGCCGTCATTTTGTGAATTCTAATTTTAAAAAAATCTCCACAACACGATGGAGGTTTCACACTGATTAATAATCCTTTTACAAATTTCGTTTCACACAATACTTACAGCCACAACCGTGTACATCGTGAAGACTCCTTTTTTTCAAAGACATTTCCTAGCGTTGAAAAAATGTGTAAAAAAATGAACGTTTAAAAATGTTTTCTGTTCTTCATGAGTGCTTTGATTTGACATAAAAAAATCCGACCGATTGGCATACTTTAACCATCAAAATGAAAATCGTGAAAATCAGCGATTTTTCGACCGGTTACACTGGGATGATTCCTTCATCTTCACTTGAACTCGGAACATTTGGTGCTTGGAAAAATGACAAAATCTTGAAACAATCGCGCCCCAGTCAGGAAGAAATTTCATGCCTTTTTTGCGCTTGCATGACCGAAGAGAAGTATAAATGAAGGAAAGAGGAAAGAATAATAATTCCTTTTGAAAGCTTATTGCAGTTTTTCGAATACTTTTCGACACTTTTGCCCAGTTGTACACGGGGCCGAACCATTCATATCGTTCTCCTCTGCGTTACACAGCCACAATCCACGATTGACAATACCGAACCCCAAGAAATGACTTTTTCATAAGGATAGAGACAGAGGGCGGAAAGGGATTGGGGGGGGGGGGGGGGGGGGGGGGAGCGAACCCATCGAAATGCATATTTGAGAACGCTATAACGCGGTCCGCGGCTTTATGAGAATTCGGTGTCGCAGATGGCATATTATCCTCGTCCTATTCGGCAAATTCATTTCGTTTCTCGAACCTTCGTGATATACTACTATATATAATACATTGAATCCTTTTTCTTGGTACTGACATTTTTCCTAACGTTATTACCCGCCGGAGAGCGATGTATAGAAATATAATATCATTTTATTCGAGGCCTTTGTTCTCAAATTCTCATATACAATATGATCTCTATTCACTGAACAATCGACGAAGGAGCGACGCTTTTTACGCCTTTTGGTCGCTGTTGCAAACTTTGTTCAGCTCAACTGAACTTATAGTTAGTGGCAAAGTGATAAGCACAACCGTATTCTCCCGCAATATTCAGAGCGGCAGAGTAGGGGCGAAATTTCTTTAAACGGAGGCCGTAATATAATTATCAGAATTGTTCGGCTATGCGGATATTTTCGCCAGCCGTCGTTCCGTTGTTTGATTTCTCGAGTAAAGGATTATAATAATGAAAGAGTAATGTGCAATCGTTGAACGTCTCATACAAAATTGAGCACACCGAATGTATACAAAATTCTGGTCCGCTCTACAAGAGAGCAAAGGGAAGCAAAAGTAATGCGCTTAGTAATTACAAAATCCCTAACAAACGAGCGACGAGGGTGGTTTAATTTTTCCACTACTAGAAACTTTGAAACTTCATGTCCTCGTGTCATTTTTTAATTTTACATCGATGCCACGCTAAAAACGCACTGACGAATAAAAAATCTGGTGACATTTTTTTCCCCCAGCAGACGTCGGTACCGTAATTCGATCCTTAAACTTGTCAATGCTGTAACTTACAGACGGACTTTCTAAACAATACACCAAAGTTTAAACGACAAAATGTAATTTCATGTGATGTATAATAGATGCGCGATAGAAGAGAAGGTTTATACTTTTAAATATCATATTAAATTATGCAAAAAAAATGAGGATTCATGTATCATGTGGCCTAGGGCTACATCAGTGATTTGATCCCGACTTTGAGGGATCGCAACATTTTATTTCCACTGGTATAATGAATTGTGGCAGTCTATGTTTTTTAAACCTGAGAATAAAGTTGTTGGAAAAACGAAATCCTTCGCCGAGCTGTTTTTCTTAACCATGCACGCCACGTTGTTTCACAGCATTTCCAGTGTAGTTGTGTGGTACATACGTTGTACAGTTATACAATGGTGATATCACTTTTATGTTATAATAGTAATGATTTTTAAAAATAAATCAGAATTTTCAATACGATCAAACAAGCGATAATGTTTTTGGGAGGATTTTCATTACTTGGCGTCGTTCTATAACTTTTTACAAGTTTTTAAAGGGGGGATTCCGTTATACTTCAATGTCTCGATGTATCGTGAACCCCCGGATATATTATAATGAAAATATTTGGAAACCCTGGCGAAGTCAATTTTTTAACAGCAAAGTTCACGTATTTTTGTTACGCCTGGTGAGAAAATAAAAAACAATCATGTTTGATTGTTTCAAATTTGAAAGAAGTCGTATGTCTTACCGTACGTAACTGTAGGCTGCTAAGAGATTATTGGATTCTATGTAATCAATACTTCATTCATAGTTTAAGTTCACTTACGAATTAAAAAACAAGGACAAACTTTTTTGCTTCCATTAGATAGATAGCCAATCTGGTATTCTTTCACATTGCATTCGCGATTAACTTACACCGAATGTTTCATTCTCTCACATTTCTCTACCGTAGTTATATCGCTTTCCTATATACATGGAATTAAAACGAAGACATTACGAAAGTTCGCGTAATACGTTTCGAGACAATTGCATTCTTTCCAACTTCACGATAGGATTCTTGGTGAAAACCGCGATTTGCTCTCTGATTATATTCAATTATGGGTTACTGCTGCCTTGTACTCGGGTCCGACTCCCACTTTTATCTTTCTTGCAGCATATGAAAGGAAAAATAATGGGGCGAGGGCGTTGAAGAAACTAAGAGCGAGCGCAATCATAAATGAAGGGGGTTGCGCCTTTTGCCGATGCGGTTTCCAATCGACGTAATCATTCCGGAATGGGGAGAGCGAAAGATACCGCAAACGCTGTAACGCATCGTATTATAAATCGCGGATAAAATTCGAAAACAAATCTTTAACGAACCAACTTCTGTACTACAAGTGCGTCAAGAGAAATGGAAAAGTTGCTCGCAAATTTGAAAGTTGCCACGATGAGAATTACGAGCATTGTAAAAAGCGCAGGAAGCTTCTTGACTGCATAGCTTGACCATGGGCCGTATGTGATATTGCTGAGATTCAGAGGTTTCGTAACCCGTAGAACCGATGAATTTATTCACGTGGCATAGTAAAAGGGAGCGACATTAGATAGAGAGAGAGAGAGAGAGAGAGAGAGAGAGAGAGAGAGAGAGTCCACGGACCGCGGCTGCGTCTAGTGGTGAGATTTACCGTACTTTGCAATCCTCCCAAATACGAGGAAATTAATTTCTTTGCAGATTTCAATTTTACAATGAACGTTGAACGAGTTCTCTTTTACGTTCATACACGTAAATCTTCGAACTTGTGTGCGTAACTGTAGGATAGCGTATACATTATACGTCATGGAGGGTACTATAGCTGCAAAATGCGAATAATTTTGTTCAGCGGTGCTCACCCACAAAACGTTTGCTTCACCGCGAGATATTGTAGTGTTTTTTTCAAATTGAAAACAAGGCCTTTAATTACGGGGAAACTACGTTAAAATATACATATTGTTTGGCTTAGAAACGTTTTTTTCTTACATTAGTTAGGACGGAATAGAACATTTTTCTTCGTGACTTTTGCTTAGCGCGTCGAGAGAGAGAGAGAGAGAGAGAGAGAGAGGGAGAGAGAGAGAGATAGAGAGAGAGGGAGAGCGAGAGGAAGAGCGAGAGTTGTGCACACTTAACACCGAAAACTCCGGTTTATTTGTGCATTATCCACTCAGCACTTGGCTCCTTATTTATAACCTAGAAGAACAATACCTAATAAATAATAAAGCACACGTGTACCCCGCCCCCCCCCCCCCCTCCAACGCAACCCTCCCCGTCTCGTGTTCGTGACTTCTGTTCATACTAGTCAGATTTATCTGCGGTTTTCTCGCATACGCGCTGCGTGTGCACCTGATTAACAGTGTTGTACTTTCGCACAGCTTCGACGAAAAGTTTCTGCTCGGGGACGCGTCGGACCTCTGGGACTTGTTAGGAAGGGAGAAAGGCGGTGCACGAGGATACTTGATCAACGGCACATCCAGCGCTATTTCCACGAAATTAATCGCTAATGTATCATGATGAAAATGACGTTTCAATCAATATTTTTCATTCTCACGCGACTTCTTATATCCGTCGTTTGTTTTTATTAATGAAATTAACCAACGACATAATTATTATCTACACGATTATACTTTGTTCTCCCCATTTTTATAAGAACTTTCTATCAGGCGTTTAAGTTCCCAATAAATCAAGTGAAATTATTTTGCGCTATATTAAACATTTCGCACCCATCTTTCGACGTAAAATAAGAACGAGGTCACTAGATTTTAATGACAATTTAAAGCTCGTAAGGGACAAGACTGAAATTCCTTTGGTCATCAGTGAGAGCCTTGGTGAAATTTCGAATGACTTTCACCAAGGGTGAAGATAGTTGTGCGAATAATGTTCGGAATTTGCCGTTGACTCACCTACAATGCAGATTGATTACTGGGCGCTCCTATCATGAGAGGTCGAAGAAGAAGAATAGGAGGAGAAGATGATTGAGAGAAAAGAGGATGAACGAGAGAATAGAACGCGAGCATCGAGGTTAGGGATAAAAGCACTGAGCTCCGTACATAGAATATGCTGGTTAAATTGAAAATCTGGTATATCATTTATGCGATTAATTCTCGATATTTTCTGCGAATGTCATTAAGGTTACAAGAAACAGTTTTTTCAAAACTCATCTTTTTTGGGAAGGAAAAACCAAGTAACAGTTTTTACTCACGGCTAAACTTTTTTTTGTCATAAAAATTGCCTAAGTTTTGGTAAAAAAATTAATCAAAAGTTTTTGTAAACTTGAACTTTTTTCAATTTTTGATCATATGCCTAGTTTAAAAAAAAAACTATTGTGTTGAATGGGTTTCCGGCGCATCGCAATAGAGCTTTGTACGATTTAATAGTCATTTATACCTTATTATATGACACGCCCTGCGCTATATGCATAACAATGTGTTCTACATTAAGGCAAATTACACGAAGAAGTAAGTGTTGAACTGATATTCTGTTGCTGCATTGCAACAAACATACTATGTAGCACCTTGTGAGACACGCGTAGTTCTTAAAACTACTGAGCCGTGGCTGCTGCAACGGCGAATGGTTTACTTATTCGCTATAAGTCCTAAACATTGTCATAATTTTTTCGGAAAAGTAATTTTTCTTAAGGTCGCATCGAGCAAATTATACTCGAAAAACGCTAATATTAACCATATGAATGGTACGTACTCGAATAGAATAGTATAGAAGTTTGACCTGAACAAAACCTAATGTACAGTGTACAACATACTATATTTGTGTGCCGATCCTTCGATAGCACTGAATCAACCAAATATATACATGGTCAAGCCTTTTACAATAGTTAAAAATTATTTCGAGCATAATCGATAGTCACAGTCACCACCAACTCGCATTTTTTTATATTCTTTTCGCTTATAGTTGTGTTATCCATATCGATTTGGCGATTTTGAGTTGTTCAAATGCAACCAGTTCAATACTCGTAGTAATTTTATGTGCGTGGAAGCATCATGGATCCTTTCGTTCAATACAAAATTCTGTGTTGATTACGATGATAATACGAGTTTCTTGGCTGAATAATAGCAGTTCTTTTGAAGTAAAAGCTTTTCAACTTCGAGCTTTTTACCTGTGAGCTTTGAACGACAGATCTTTCTAGTGCACGATTTTAGTATACTTTTTTTCGTTTGCGTCCACGTCTTTATTTTGCGCTCCTCTTTCCTGCGTTTATACCACTCGTTAGCTGGACTACACTTTACGTTCGTTATTTATTTCACGTGAACCGAAGTAGGGCACGGGTTCATTTTCGAACGCTTTTTTTTACCACCACCCGGGATCTGTGTATATATCTATGGGAACAAGCGTCGACAGTCCCGTATGTAGTGATGGAAGCATTTGTATGTGTATATATATTTATACTTATTTTATTTTTATTTATCTATGCATGTATGTATATATGTGTATACCTAGGTATGTGTATATATGTGTATACCTAGGTTTTTGTCCATGTAGTAAAGAGTACGGAACGGGAGCGCGAATGAATTGAAATGAAATTTGGTAGTCAAATCAAGTTTCCAGGAGACATGATGAATGGCCGACGAGCCACAGCGAGTTCTCGAATTGTAGATACGAATATACCGACTCGTCTGTCCCTTCCCTTTTACATCAGTTCGGATGAATTCTGAGCTCAATTTTTTTTTTTTTTTTTTTTTTACATTCACGTCCCTTGCAATTTTACACCAGGTAGGAATTTTGTCCTTTAACGCCGCAATGCCCGAGAACGAAATTTTCTCCTCGCCCTGTGGTTCTATAAATATTTTTTTATTCACATACGGATATAAACAGAGGCGCTTGTTAAGGATCCGTTCTCCAGCTCATTTTAGGACAAAAATTCTTACACACATGCATAGTTGCAGCATCACTGATATTCAAGTTACTCATGATAGGCATTTCTGCTTCGAATTTATCGTTGGTATAGCGAGTGGATGAGTAGGAAATTAATAAAACAAGTAAACCACAGGTTATTTGAATTCGTTGTTTGGATCACACTTTAATAATGTACTCGAAAAACTCCCGTTTAGAAACGGCGGCGAAGAATATAAATTTTGCTAAACGTCTAGAGGTCCCTACCCTATAATATAATCTTTCGCAAGGAACCGAAGATGCGACGACGAACAACAACGATCGCGCTTGTTAATAAAGGAATAAGAAAACATGTCACCTATCCTTCCATTCTTCGAGAGGGTTTGATTTTCTAGTACAATGTAAACAGGGCCAGCCAAATATAGAAAAAAATTCGTCTCCTTTCTTATTTTTATTATGCTTTTTTTCCTGTGAGTATGGACAAGTGCTTTGTGACGTTGCCAAAAGTCATATGGCACAATCTGTTCTTGTTCCTTGGTAGGGAAAATATATGTATATATATATTTTTTCTTCATATCTTGATACTTGATATCTGGCATCGAGCTGTGTCGCAACTGCTACATGCGTATTCATTTCATTCAGTTCAAATATTGAAATGTTTTTTTCTTGTGTAAGACTTTACGCACTTGTTCGCGTGCGCCCGTTATCGGTAGCTCCATTCAATTGCTCCGTTGGACAACTGACCACGGCAATAATAATAGAAACTGTAATATAATTCTCAGCACAAGCTTCACGAGTCTGGTATTCGAAAGTTTTTGGAACCAAGGTCAACTGTATTACTATATCTACGTCATTGCTGCGTATTTCAGGTCCCACATTATTGTCGTTCAATAATTCTAGCATGCAATACACAGAATTCCATTGCAGTTTCACATCCTATATGATTTTTTTACGGATCCTTCAGCTGCTCCGTAATTTATTTAGATGCGTCTAAGTTTGGAAGAATTAATGATACTATTTTTCGTTGGTAAAAGTTTCCGTTGTTCCTGACAGGTAATTATGAGATAATTTTGAAAAATGCAAGAAACGTGCTCCGTTGGTACTCGAAAAAACGATGTGAAAAGAGCGTCGTACCCGTAGTAGTAGTAAACTTGTGAGGAAGAAAGGGAAATAAAAGCTTGGGCGAGAACAAAGGGAAAGGTTGCTGCCTCAATACACTGTATGTGCCAGCATATCCCGCGAAGCTTCGTACATGTTTTTTGTGTTTGTTCGCTCATTTTTCGACACCCGTCTGTGTCTTGTTTTTTTTTTTTTATTTTTTTTTTAAATTCAGCGAGCTTATTATGGTTGGCATACTGCCGTCTGCCTAGGACAATGCCCTTCAAGTGGCGTTTCCTCTGTTTCTCATTCCGCAAAGGACAAGGGAGAGGAAAGAGCTCAACGTCTCGACGCCGGGGTGCGTACTTTTTTTTGTTTTCCATATACCGTGTCATTATGAGAGATCGCAGCGCGCTGATAGTAAAATACTTCTGTCGTCTACGTGTAAGGTTTTTCGGCTGTTCATTCATACTTTTATCGCGCATTTTTCTGCATATATACGTACCCGTGTATGCATTTTCTGTAGAGAAGAGGCATACGCGTGTATGCATGTTCTGTAGAAAAAATCTGTATAGAGAACACACGGACACACGCCTATGTGCATCCGTGTGCGTGTGTGTGAATGTGTGTGCATGCACGGTGTCCCATTTGAAGTACCCAAGCAGAATACATGGCCAAAACGAAGCCTGGTAAAAAACCCTCCTGAAATTTGGCTTGCGAAATGATTCGTCAAACTCAAATTTTTTATCAATCATGTGAGGGGGAATGAAAGTTTCCATCTAATTATCATTTAGGAAGGGTCCTGGCGCAGGACCTCTCCAAAACGTCTTTTGCCGCGAGCAATATGCCCTTCCCACGAGCTTATCTGAAATTTAAAAAATATCAAACAGATTTCATTGGTATATTAGTTTGCCCTATGATCGATCGAAGGAATATTATGCTCACCGACTTTGAAAACGTACTTTCGAGACAACAGCACGTGCTGAATTTTCTCATTACTCGCATGAAATAACAATAATAATAATAATACTACTACAACCAGGTGATAATCCGGCCTGAACGCTACATTATTCAGGAATAACATACTGTCGTCTCTTATTTCTTGAACGAAAGTTGTAAATTTCCCAGAAAACTTGAAGATTCGAGCTTTTGGAGGGCGGGGGCGGGGGGCGGCACACATTCTGTTGAATAATTTTATTGTTCTCTCGATCGGAAAAAAATCAGATGAGATAGTAGAAACGTATTATAGATGCTTCAGGTTTTGTTGTTTTCCAAACGAAACGGTATTGATATTTTTTTAAGATCAACGTACAATTGTATATAAGGCAAATATGTGAAGAGTTGAACATTCAAATGGAAGTATGATAAGTGAATAAATATTCAAGAGATCTGACCGAGAAAGGTTCCAGAAGCATTATTGTCAGCTCTACAGGCGCGAGGGGACGTGCGGCTCGAGCAACGACATCGATGAATAGCCCTCTGCGTTACTTTAACTCGCGCGAACACGCCATCGCTTATAGTGCATATGTGCATTTTCGGCAACGCGCATTTGCTACTGACAAGCAGTACTTACACCATACATCTTAATACGTGGGAAATAGTGCAGCTACGTATCCTCAAGTAGCTCTTTATTTGCACTCGGTGCATCAAAATGACTTTTTCTCGTTTCCAACAGCTTTTCTGCATCCATACTCCTCCTCCTCCTCCTCCTCCTCCACTCGGATAAATAATCTTTTCGTTGCACCGAGCAGCCCGTGTACGTCGCTCAGTGTTGCGTAAAAAACACGATCATTTATGATCGCAAAAAAATTACGAGTTCTACGACCATGTCAATTTATGCGGACAATTTCGCTGATTTAAGCACGTTTTGTATGAAGCGTGTACCCATCATGGATCCCGTAATTCTTTACGATTACCAAAAACTCCCCTTTTCACTGTCATTGTAAATTATTTCTTTCGCTTCGGGAGTCGAAATATCTCGGGTGAAGTGAACTGTGTTTTCATAGGTCATCGTCAAAATTGGGAAGTTTTAAATGTGCGGGTGGAGATGGTGCAATTTTTTTTTCACGAGAAACCAAATTATAGAGTCCCCTTGCCTATGTTTTGCCTTGGTGTTCTATAAGTGGAACGAGTAATTTTCTATAAAAAAAATCGCTATCGCGGTGAGGCTACGGTAACTTTGCTTTTTCGCAGAGGAACAAAGCGGCATCGAGCAAAAAGGTAAAGTTACAATAAAATGTTATCTTCAAATGAAAATAATGTTTAGTATATTTGCTCTAAAACATCAAAAGCCCTCTTTCATTTTGCGCTTAATATTTGGCTTCGGTAAGTTGAGCGCTGATTACTGCAAATTAATATAATCACCTGCAGTAATCAGCGCGATTGTTGTTTCCATCGTTCTTCTTGTTCTACGAAAAGACTACCGACGCGTCTTATTTCACAGTGGAATATATTTTCAATAAAAGTTGTCTGAAACTCTCTTGATTGTTGCGGCTTACTTCGACGCGTTTGCCATCGCTCTTCGATCCTTTAACTCTGAATGGTCTGTCCTGATCCTGCTCCGTAGTCTTTTCATGCTACATTCTCGATTGTATCACTTGAACGAATCTCGTGCTCGTACTTAGGAATTTTCCGAAGCGGTTCTTGGCTTGCGCGTTGTCGAGACCGGAGAAAGGTTTATCGTATATATATATATATATATATATAGCGGACTTTCCTTGCCTAGCGTGTCGCTGTTAACGCGAGTTCCGGGCCGGATGCATCGCTGCTCCACACCTACGCGAATGTACCGGACCTCCTTCAATACCGCGAGTCAACCTTCCCGCGGGAGACTGCCAATGGAAGGAGATCGAGTAAGAGATTCACGAACGTTGTTTCGCACGTTTCGATTTCCCAGCGTCTTTCGTTATTGACCTCTTGATCGGTATATTCTTCATAATTTTCCTCGCTTCGGCGGAAAACCATCGTTACAACGCGCATCCCGAAAGTTTCCACGGATTTTAACGATTTTCTCGGTCATAATGCCTCTCCTCAGCTGGATGTTGATTTTTTAATTATTTTTTCGCGCGAGCGCGCAGTCTCGTTTATACCTCGGGACGGTTTTCTTACCGTTTATATCAACTGGGGAAATATGGGCGCAGCCCCGAAACTACGACGTCCGATCCATTACTCGAAACGCCACTCCGTTTCGCCTCTTTTGTTGTGCGAGCGTAAGAGCGATCGAGCGTAAGCGCTCGTTCTCTAATTATAAGTCAATTGAGTAAGCAGCATTGCCCAAAGAGCGTAGCCGAGAGAACGAGGGAGAAAGAAAGAACAACTACACTGGTAGGTAATATCGCAAAATTTGTATCACGTGTAGAGGAAAAAAAGCGGCGTGCTCTGGAATGTGGATTGTCAGGTGAATGCGTCCAAGTGATAAACGTATCCCTTGGATACGTTTTCGCAAGTGTCCCCGCATGTCAACTCACTCAACTTTTTATTCCCCGTACAGTTAATTTTCCGGCTGACCCGAGTATAGCTCGGAAGCGGAGAATGCTCCGATTCTCCCGAAGCTCCGTCACTTTCCTGCCGGTCTCCCCTGGACATTGCAACCGTTGATACTTTCGTACAGATTTTACATACACGCGGACGCCCTTACTCACATATTTGCGGACAATCGTCGTCCATGTTCTATTTCGTTAATGCCGATCCTTAGCGCAGCTTATATATATTTCACTGGGATTTCGGAATTGAGAAAAAGACACATCGTTGTCTGCGGACGTCCTCATTTACGACCGACAGGTAATATCGATCGCGAGGAGAGTAAAAGCAAAAAAGCAACAATGGAACTTCATCGCTCGTTCACAATGGAATGACCAACGGAACCCTGGACTTGATTATCAAGAGCGGCTAGACTCCTGCGACCTTGAAAGCTGTTGGTGCCTTTTCTTTCGCCCCATCGATTTTTCTTCGAGAACTCTGTGTTGGATTGAGATAAAGTCACCGGAACTGAGAGACAAAATTGTTCCATGAAAATAGCGCTAAAGCTTCTGCATTCTTACCTACTGTCATTGCGAGTCGAGATTTCAATCGCCAAACTCGTTATTCGTCGATGTGTGTGCTTTTTTTGGCGGAAAATAAGAGATACGTACACCGGGTCGCGTGTAGTGCTGGAACTCGACATTATCGGAGGTTTTTTAAATGGAATCACGCGTATACGGGTCTTGCAGCAGTTTTACTGTATTAACAACGAAAAAACAGCCAGGAGTGATCGAAGAAAGAAAACACTACAGCACCATACTGCCGTGGAAGAGTCGAAAATATCTCGCTGTTCGCTCAGCGTGAATGGAACGTCGAGGTTTGACGGCGTTTTTTCATAACACAAAGGACCAAACTATAGTTCCAGGTTGTACCGAGTTACTGCAAGCTTCGCTATACTATGATGACCCGAGTCGCGCGAAACTATTGTACCGAAACGTTATCTACACAGCGATGACAGTCGGAAATCCAAGCGAACCAACGGATTACCCTGTCGGAGGCGTAGAATAAATATTAATGTCGCTCTGGTGTGCCAGGAGAGGCTTCATAATCACCAAGGCAGCAAGAACTCGAGAACGATTAAACAGTCAGCATATAACAATCCCGCGACACGCGTACCCACTGACCGGTTAATTCCGTTCCTCGGATAATATCCTCGTGGATGAACGTGCTTTACACTCTCCCTCTCTCGCTTACACTGTTCCTCTGCCGCTTCCTCCTTCGCCGAACTCTTGAGGGGGGCGGGGGGCTAGATGTTCGCTTCATCTTTATTTTCTTCTCTCGCGCTAACAGGCGTCGCGCGTCCGCATACGGCAACGGATATTCATTGAGCGTGTCTGATTTTCGCCGTCGACGATAAATCGCCAATTAAACAGTTGACCCATGCGAGTCATCTATTTAGACTGCAAATTGACGGTTAACGCATTCGAAGATTCATATCGATTCGCAAGTGACAACCGTGCACTTTTTCCTCCGTAACTGCCGAAACGTATCTCGTAATGCACAAAGAAAGCTCTAGTCCTTTTCATTCTCGACTTTTTCTGCTCGACCTCGCGCCTCTCCGTTAAGGGGATACCTGTGCATCCTCGGACGATAGCAGCATCTTTATCCTGTACTGTATTTCAGTTCCGTGTTGTTTCGGATACCCTCGTTCGCGAGAGCCAACAGTAGCTGCGGTAAATCTTCGGTAATAGGAAGGAGCTAGGTGTTTGTTGAGAGTAATAAAAGGGCCAGAAGGGTGGCGAGTTTTTACTCTTTGTTTCTTACTTCTACGTATTTTTTCCAACTGCGACGAGGCGGATGAGAAATGGTTACGCCAGGATTAAGCGCCATCTCACTACGAGAAGAGACGAGCCGCGTCTTAGATCGCCTCACTCTCATCATCCGATGCTCATCTTCCTTGCCTTACTACAATTTCTCCCCGTTACTCACGCTACTTTTCTCCCTTGCTGTCTTCATTCTCCTACTCCGTCTCCCCCTACTCGCGCCCCTTGCGTTCTATCTCTACCTCTCCTTTGCTACCTCTCCTTTGCTCGCGTTCTTCTCCCGGCTATACTTTTTTTTTTGCCAACTGGCACTCGTTTACCGGAGGGTAATTCGGGGCAAAAAAGTCTCCGGTGAATTGCTCGCGCGATAAATGGTCTCCCGGGAACATTTCTTGATCCAAAATCCTATCTCTCGCGCTCTCTCTCTCTCTCTCTCTCTCTCTCTCTCTCGCTCTCTTGCTCTCGTTCCCTTTATTCTTGGTTTTCCGTTCCAAGCGCTAATAGTACATACGTATGGGGCATTCCATGTAAAATAGAAAGTTTCGTATCGTCAGTTGGAATGTTTCAATGTTTTGTAGCGAAACCCTTTAACTTGCGGCTAGTATGAAGTTTCAGACACTTTTGGTACATTTTTTCGCGCAAACATAATTCTGAAATGTTCTGTACGAATTGTGTGTAGAATATAACACCACGATAAGCCGTACAGATGGAAAGAAGGATACACCCAGCTAATCTAAAATGGCCTATACGTATATTCTGAAAATGTCGTTTTTATATATTTACATGATAAATATAGTGGAAACTCCCGTACACGTACTTCTGCGCGAATTTCAACTGTGCTTATAAACACACACGCACACACACACACACAGTGGCCACTGAGGCTTGCATTTCCCTTTTTTTGTTGCTGTTTCAATTTCGTCCCTTTTTTCTTTTGTGCGTTCGGTGTTTTAACAAGGAAATACATGCTTACAGCTACTTGGCCGTTCTAAATTTGAAACTCCCCATTTCTGCTTTGCATTTTCAGATTACGTTTTATTTTATTTTTGTCATCTAGATTTCTAACTTGACAGTATCGTTCTTCCGAGCCGCCATTTTTCACCGGAGTATGGCGGCGACCGGATAAATTGATACAAGCTCGTACGATAAGCACGACGCGTGTATATATTCAAATCGATAGATCAGCAAGTAAGTTCGGTATAGGTGGTGAACAAGGTTGTGCGAAAATTCTCTTCGGAATATTTTGTTGGGGTTATTGCAGCCAGATTTAAATTACCTTTTGAATAGGACTGGATTTCGCGGTTGTATATAAACCACAAGCGTAATGAGGATTTAATAGGTTGCTTGGTGCGGGGAAGGGACACGACACCGAAATATCCGCTAGATTACCGCGTGCCAAGCCGCGTGTTTGAATAAGCTTAGCTGACATTAAGACCGAGGAAAATTATAATTAAAATTATAATGAGGCCCGCCAGGAGAAGAAAAGTTTCCCTTCCGATATATACGGACTATTACGAGGCCGCACAGAGGGGTTAATCTCCTTCAAGCTGCTCCAAAAATAATTGCAATTGACGATTTTTAACATTGAAAATACTTTCAAAACTGTACATGTTTGTGAGGTAGGCCGGATACACGGGCCTGAGTCAGCGGGGTGTCGCACGAAACTAACGGTACCTTCAGTTACACAGTGGAGTGAGGCGAGCTGCGACATGCTGAATGCCTGTCGTTGGTTGAAAAATGTCCTCCCCCACCCAATACTCATCTTGTTATTAATTTTTTCATTACATTACCTCAATGTGTCAATATTTTTCGAAAAATAATAATAACCAACTCGTATTATTCACATATACCTACCCACTTTTTTATTACCCAAAAAGTCTGACTTCAGACGTTTCACTGCATTTTCAATGCCATGAAATAGTTGCACCTAGTGTAATATCTGTAGATCTTTTGTTACACAACTACTAAATGCGATTTTTGGAACCTATGCTTACAGCATATTTAAAAAAAAACAATTTGTGAAAATGTTATTTTACAATGAAAACAAAAATAGATGCGCTATAGGTTGTGAAGCGTCTCGTTCGTTACGTGCGCTGTCATTTGTCCGAGGTGACGATTAGTGTAAATAAAAAAAATGCTCATATCCAGTAATAGCAGAGCTATCGTATAGTGTAAGGAGTGAAACGAAAAATAATCGCGTTTGGTACATCTCTCGTTCGGTTTCGGCCCGAAAAGTTTATAATTAAAAATGTATTACATACAAATGTTTGCAAATATCGCAAAAATTTTATTCTATACTTTACATAAAGTTGTAGACAACATGTGTACAGAATTTCAAACAACTCCGAGGAGTAGTTTTCGAGTTTTTTCGACAGCTACCGTGGAAATAGTTGTTACGGGAAAAACGCGAAAGAAAAAATAGTTCCAGTTTTAGGCGCGGTAGAATGTGTATTTTCAATATTACCGTTTCCCCGCAATTGCTCGCCCTTATAGTGATCTTTTTGCGGACAAGAGATAATGCCTACCGTATTTTTAAGGCCGCACTTCTTCATTTCCGTTCCTCGTTTGTTGATTGCTCGGTTCTTAAGGAGTTATACCCAGTAACAAGGCTAAACAATAATTTTCTACGATTTTTTGTCAACACACATATGAATATATTTGGATGAAACTTTGTTCATTTAGAACAGTATGTATTGAAGATTTATTCAATATTTTTTCCGAATATTTTTTCCGAATATTTTTTCCGAAAAAATTGATTTTTGGTCGGGTTACAGCCGTTCTCCGAGACGTTTTGTTTTTTTTTGTTTTTTTTTTTTTTAACGACGTTCCGCGATAATGACAATATCTCCGAACTTGATCGTTTAAAATAAAAAAACAACCAAAAGTCATAGTCAGTTTCCGAGCCGTTAAAGTTATCAATCGTAGGAGTAGTTAAATTTCAAGTTTCACGAAATGGCGGCTTTGGGAACGTGAAGAATCGCGGTTGTGACGGGAAAAGAATGGTATTTCTTTGTTTATAAATAAAATCGACAATATTAATCGGAAAGAGAAATCGAACGATTAAATACAGTAAATTATGGTGAAAAGGGGTAGTTATAATTATAGAACGGTCGGTTCAGCGGTTCTCAAGATATTTTGATCGCCGATTTTAAAAACATGGGGTTGCGAAACCGTGCACGCATAGCTAAAATTGATTTTTTTCCACTCACATTGAATCATCCATCCCAGGCGCATAAAATAAGTCCTCCATTTTAGCTGGGTCCTCTAAATCTTTGCTTTGGCGTTGTCTACGAAGCATTCTCTTCTCTCTCTCCCTCTGGAGTACGCTCTTGCGCTCTTTTGTCGGATATCGCGACGCGCGCTTCATCCTCTTTCTTATCATACGCATGAGCATAGAATTAGGGCCAAGAGAGGTTCCCATTGTGTATTGAAAATGTAAAGGAGTATTGGGGTAAGGTTCGGAAAATCCTCCCCCTCCGATCTAGCTGAAACTTTGCACAGACCTCCCTTTTAATATTTCAAGATAAACCCTAAAGAGACTTTTGTCGACGCGCAATAGTTTTCGGGATATCGCGCGATATTGATGTTAATTACCTTACCGCACGCCGACTATATCTACAACTGCTACGTTTCAGTTATATCTCTATATACGTTATCGCGCTCGCCGCTTTGTGCGGATGCTCTCCCACGCCGTTCGCTACGAGGCCGGCCGGAGGCTTCCCAGCTAAGGAGGTTCGCTGCTCGAGCGCCAGCGCTCGGGTTTATTTCTACCGCCTTCAATTTTCCTTCATCTTTCGTTCTTCACCATGTATGCAGCGTACAAATCGTAATCCATTCTAAGCGACCATGCTAGGACTCTTGGATGGCTTCGGGACATAGCAGGATTGATTCCGCGCACCCCACCATTCCACGGACGCACACCCGCGGTACCCAGTGCCGACCCGACCCGACCCGACCCGACCCGAAATTCCACGCACCGCACACTCCTATAACGTGAACACGCTTTCCATACGTCGTACGATAAACGCATTCTCAGCACATCTCTACATTCACCGTTAAAAGTGAAAATAAAAATGCAGCGTTACACCGATTTCGAAAAGATATTGTGCTAAAATTTGAGAGACTGATCGGTTCAGCTGTTTCCGAGAAATCGTCCATTATTATCCGTTTCTTCGTCCATTATATTCTCATCCAAAGATGAAATTACGAATTCCAACTCTGCCTGGATGCTTATCTCCTGAAAATAATCCCGGTATCATATAAAAGCTTCTCCTCTTCGTTCTCACCGGGGGTACTACACGTTCTCGGTGTGGTAAAACTCGCGGAATAATGAATTTTCCGTTTATGAAGGAGTGGACCGCTTGTAGACGAGAAAACTCCGAATGTCGTCGCCACACGTCTAATTTTTGTGAGACAACGATTAACTAATCTCGAGACAACGAGCTTAATCTCATTTCATACGTACGTAGCTCACTAATCTCATGCGGAAAAAAGCATCCCTCTTGAATTGTCGTTGTTCATCTTATTCTTGCTTTGGGAATTACTAATCTGCTCTTGGACCTTTTTTTTTTTTTTTTTTTTATTTTCTCCGCCGGCTTTACGATTCATCGAGCCCGTAAAAAATACTACCAATGTTGTAAAAAAGGTTCATTTTCATGAAAACGTTCATTTCGAGTAAATTTTCGTTATTCCCATTTATTATCCCGATAAAAATAGTGGTAAAAGAAATCAAAATCATACACAACATCTAGTACATTTGGATTCGTGCAACGTGGGGGGATATTTCAGCTTAGACAAATACATTAACCGCCCTGATTTCGTCGGCCCCATCGAAATTTCTACGCGGGTATAAGTGTTGATTCAAAAATGGCTTCCCTGAAAGACTGGTGAAAAAATAAAATAAAATAAACGTCACCGTGCTTATGAAAAACAAGGAAAACGATTTCGTAGCCCTCTCCTGATGTTTTTAAATTCGACATGTTGATTATCATGGAAATTTGAATGACACATTTATCATCGGCGGAAAACTATTTCAAGGGATGCAGTTCAGTCTCATTGCCGGAATTGGACACATTCACATGCATCGCCATATTGCTAAATCCAACAATTTCTTGAAATTTTTTCTCCAACTGCGGAGCTACGATCGGAATGCAACATTTTTATTTCTCGCCGGCTGCATCCCTACTATCGAAATATGCGATTATTTTTCGCCGATTGCGGCACCGCAGCAGTCGACAATATACTAGAAGTGAGGGTTTTACGAAACAGGATTTTTCATAGCGGACACATTCCCTTAAAACCGAAAATGTTTTACCAATTTACGCAAATTACGCAATGCGAATATTTACCGTGACATAATGACCTATTTCTGTACAATACTTTGTATGATACATACAAAATTTAACAAGATCTCGAAAAATGATGAAAAAGTGAACAAAAAAAAAAAATTCTTTAATTTGACGCATCTCGAGTCTAAAGTATTTTCCCGATTTTCAGGAAATTCATTTAGCCTTCCCGTGATATAGTATTTTTCGATATGTTGAAATATCCTGAAAAGATTCCCGTTGAAATGTCGAATTGTTTGCGTTTCAACAAGTAAAACTCTCATATAAAGGATATCAGTGTATTGAAGTTGCAGAGGAATGCGGAATGGCGGCCGAAACAGTCAAAGAAGGACGTGAGGGTGTACCGGTCTGATGGTTCGCGCAAACACGCAACTCACAGGAGTGGTGGTGAATCAGCGGCTTATCGCCGTATCAGACATTTTGTTACCAACCACCATTCCAATATAGATAATTCGATCTTCTATACTTATCGATATGTAACTGGGACGCGATATGGGTATATACGGGTAAGCTGGGCGTTGTCGCGTCATTAGAGAATATTATTTGATGCAAGCTTGAGTACTTGAGAGCGTTCGAGAGAAAAATTCTCACGGTGTATTTCGTGAGCGATAATTGTATTATAGCGGTGATAAAAAATAATCCGTTACTTTCGGGACTATTTTATCTCGTGCGTGTTTTTGTTAGTCGAATGGTTTCTACAATAGACACACCATTTGTCATCTGAGTTCCACTGCGACGTACAAATGTTTAAACTCAAAAATAGAGCTTCACTCGTTCTGGGACCAAAAGGTATCAAGGTCTGTGCACACGGCGTATTTCCTACGCGCAGACGATGCAATACAACACACAATAAACGCACTTGATCGATACGTTTTTTGGACTTTGAAACACGCCGTGTGCACAGGCCCTTACATATATCGTCTCCGGACAATGGTCGAACGAAATGAAAGAGAAGATTCCGAGATCTCTCTTTTTTTTTTTTCGCGCCCTTTGTCGCTTTTTCTTCGTTCATCTTTATATCCGCTGTCGCGCCGGTCGTCGTTTTATTGCTGACACAACGACGGACACGTGCGCTCGATAAATTATAAGCCATTTTTACACGATGCCAATATCTCTCGACCGCTACACCACAAAAACAATTGACGAATGATCAAGCATCGTCAAAACGAGTATTCATTGCAATAAAAAATAGTCTAAATTCAATTTCAACAAAATAGCGTAGTTCTTGGCTGAGCGAAACATTCGCTGTGTCACTCAGCTTTGCTGAGACGCAACGTAAATCGTTTTTAGTCGAATAATCACGATGCTTGATAAATGGTCCTTTCGTTTGTCAATAGAAAGCAAAAACACCGTGACGTACATCAACTTTTTATTAATCGAATGAAAAACGGGCCGCTATTCGCGTACCTACGAACATATGAAACCTTCGAAGCATTATAACTGCGTGTGTATAATTACCGTGTCGTCTCCCGCTACGCATTATTGCTACGTTGCCAGCTCTGCTCACACCGTTGTGTCATTATTCTTCACATAGCTAATACCTAAGTTTATTCTTCACTGCATCTCTGTCATCGTACGGTTAACAACGTGCACAATGGAGATTTTTTTTTTTCACCGCGAATTAGCCCCTTTCTCGTCAAAATGCAAAATGCAGCATCATTGCAAAATGTTTCCACAGATATTGTCGACTCGAAGTGCGAAATTTCGAGACAATTCAGACAAGTTTTTTCTTTTCTTCATAACTACAATACAATTGATTATTGTAACTCAGCTTTTGGAAGTATCATCAATCGAACAAAGTCACAAATATCAACAACAGGGCACAAATGGAGCGGAAATCAAATAAGATTTGACAAGGCGAGAAAACTTTCCTCCTAGTCGTCCAAGAATGAGAGCATTTTATAATTCGCCCAAAACTTATTGAACTCCCTTGTGCCTCCCTGTCCAAAAGTAACCAGAAACAATTCATAAACAAAATGAACGATCATTTTAAGTAATGCTCCTCTTTGACCTTTTCTGCCCGACGCATATATTGTCCTGCTGCCTAACACAGAAGCTAACAAAAAAACATTACATTTTATTTGAGTTTTTACACATCTGAAATTTATCTTTTTGGAGAAAATTTGATTATTCTTTTCTGGTACCGTACCCGTATTACCGCGGCGTGCAGATTATCCCCGTGAAACAATTCGAACAAATTAAACTTCCACTGCCCGGTAAAAAGTTTCAACAAAGTACTTTGGTCGCTTGAAAGAACCCCTTACGTGGTATGAGGCGTCGGATAACATTTTTCTTGCACAGCCCTTGCTTTACGAAAAAAATGTACTCGTTCATGGAGAAAAGATTAAGAAATTAATCAAACGTTGTGACACACCAATGCGTAGGTATATGTCGATGCCGGAATTCTAAACGGCGTAATCAAGGTATCGTGGAATGGATACTCCGGCCCGTGCCGCAGCATTATTCATTATGGCTATTCGTTCTGTATTAGCGTTAAATGTCCTGACCACTCAATCAACCGGTAATTCATAGTTTTTGCTCGATATAAAATGTATACAGAAACTCTTAAGAAAACCGGGTACACCCTATTGCATATTATCAATTAGATTATTGGTTTTCGCGTATCGAGCGCGAGATAGATAGATCGAGAGCGAAGGTGGGGGGGGGGGGGGGGGGGCGGTGAGACAGAGAGACAGGCAGTAAGCGAAAATTCCCCTTGCGTCCATTTGCTGACACACAGGGCAAAATCTCACGCCACTGTCACCTAATACGATGATAAGGAAACCATTAGTATCGATGTCACGTTTTACTTCCTGCTACACCTGTGGGCTTCACTACGTTTGTTCGATCTCCAATATATTGCCGGCTAAGGTATTTTGCAGCGGAATGTTTCATTCTCACTATCCCCCGAGGTGCACAATGATACACCTCTGTACGAAGTATACTGCCAACCTTTCCGTATATTAGTGCTGGAAAAAGCGTCAACGGGAAGACCTAGATAGAGGAGGTACAACAAGTCTTACGGAATTTGATACGATTTTAATTTCTTGCGCTTCCTAGTATACGTATTGTGTGCATAGTATGTGTAGAATACCATCTATTCTATACACTCAGCCTTGGCCAAAAGTATTAGGCAACCTATCAATTTTATATCCGGACATAAAATTGAATATCGCGGCGAAAAAGACAAAAATAAACAACAAAATACAACTTCTTATTCCTCAGACTAAATATTCCAAACCTCATAGTTTTCAAGTTATGCCGCACGATGCCGGCTTTACGGAAACCTGACCTTTTTTTCAAGCAAAAACTAAATAATTCCGCGAAAAGAAATTGCAAATAAAGAAAAACGAAACTGAAGCTAACGATGTCCTTTTCAACGATCTTATCACTGAATGGTGAGATAACTATTTTTCAAAGTCAAGCACGCGATTTTCCATGCGAAATGCGAAAATTGTGAAAAACCGGCGTTTCCAAAATGACGTACCGCGTGAAAAAAAATAGCAAAAATAAAAAAAAACCGCGTCTGGTAAATGGCTTTGCGATTTTTTTTTCCCCGAAATATACAATTTTTTATCCCGAAAATTTACAGGGTGCCTAATGAGGTTGGCCAATGCTGTACATACACACTACCGCTCAAAAGTTTGGATACACCAGTCGATTTTTCGAAATATTTTTTATGATTTTTTTTTCGACCCGTTACGCACTTTTGTACGAGACCGTTTTTCGGCTATTCTTCGACGATCGACAATTGGGCGCATAACTTATGAACATTTTTTTTGTCATTTTTATCCATGATAACCTTGAAAGGAGTTAAAATGGAGAAGCTCCATTTTCGTTTTATGAAAAGTTACGTATGATTTTTTTTTCGTAAGCTTATTTTCTTTCTGGGCAAAAAAGACAAATTTTCGAAAAAGCAACGTAACTCAAGCACTATAGGGTTTAAGAGGAAATGTCGAAGCTGTAAAAAATTCCGTTAGTTTATACTGAGCCGCCTGATATTTTTTAAGAATTTTTCCGTACGTTTAAAAAAACATTTTCTTTCACTATTTTCGCTCGAAGCTCTGGTCAGTAGGATCGCTCGACTCATAAAGTATGGCGTTTAGGACAATATATTAGGAGGAGAAACACTTTTAATTTTCGATTTGAAATTCGCTTGAATTTTTTCAGACATTTCCTCTTAAACCATAGTTCTCGAGTTACGTTGCATTTTTCAGAATTTGTCTTCTTTAGCAAAAAGTGAAATAACTTTGTGAAAAGAAATCGTAAAAAGTATTTAAAAAAAAAAACGAAAATTGAGCTACTGCTACTGCTTTCGAGTTTATCATGGAAATAAATGGCAAAAAAGTTCCATAAAGTATGCGCCCAATTCTCGATGGTCGACAAATAGCCCAAAAACAGTCACGTAGAAAGGTGCATACCGGGTCGAAAAAAAAAATCATAAAAAATATTTCAAAACAGCAACACAACGCTTAATTAGTTCCCTTCAAAATGCCATTCGTTAAAATTGATTTTTTTTTTTTTTTTTTTTCTTTCGACGGATCTATATAACTTGTAGTACGGCAAGAAATATCGACTGGTGTATCAAAACTTTTGAACGGTAGTAGACATTGAAGACCGCGTGTATCACGTAACACGATGGGCTGACATAGCACGGGTATAATAAACATGAAACAAATAATGATCGTTATTATTTGTATCGCTATCGCGCAGCAAAATACATTATTTTTATCCATCAATTTCGTATTGAATAATCGACAGTTTTCATTATTGTGTATGTTAACGATATTTTTTTTGCGCTACAATGTTTTGAATCATTTTTTAGTTTTTCGTTACACGCGCGGAGAACCATGCATATCAGATGCCAAGAGGGCTTCCACAGCGTATTCGCCGCCTGCGGGATACGATTTTTTCGAATGTTCAATCGATATTTCGGCCCTAGTCATTTTAGTTGTTATCCCTGTAGAAATGCCTTCGGTAATACATAAAAAACAAATTTTATTTAACTGAGTTTTTGCGGCTTACGCCTCAACAATGAAGATATAGCCGCAGCAGCAGTTCTAGTTTGCGCTATCTTGCCTCTTCTTTAATGATGCCTATAACTCGGGAAAATGTCTTCCCTGTTATGAGATCCAGAAGAAACGGAATTTTCTATTAAATCTCCGGCCATTATTGATGAACGGAAAGACTTTCTCTATCGAACCCGTTCCGGAAGTTTTTCCTTCAACGCTGACAGGCTGCCACAAAAGCGACTTTGTACTTCCTTAAGTCTAGCTTAGAAGTATAAAATCTATGGCAGGTTGTGGATCATCACGAGTATCGGTGGCTCCGTCACGAGAAAATTTTTCAAACGCCGCATCCCAACTCTCCGTGGCACCATCGTCAATCGCTGTCTGTCCAAATGGAGTTTACCCTTTTCTATTCTTAGTCCCAAAAGAAGGAATTTTTTTCTCTACGTATAAGTATAATTCCGCTCTAACCACGAATAATATTATTAATAAAAAGTTTTGCCGATACTCGAATTATTCCAAAGATCCTGTTCAAACTTATATTATTTGGATGAGGTCAAAATATATAATAACGCTTTCACGAGAGATTATTTCGTTCCAATAAATTGGTATAACATTGTCAATGTCAACGACTCCGCTTAGCCCACATCCAGTTGAATATGTAATGCCGTATTCTGCTTTCAACGTTATTATTGTTTCTATATCGGGTCTGAAACCTATTGTCGTCGGCTTCTTTTGGCTTCATTTAATTTTAACACCTCGTTCGGGGCTTTTCATACAATACAGTGAAGCTCCAAAATATCGGCATTACGGAGAATTGGTGGAGGCAGACGGTGCAAGTTTTTTTTAGCATCACTGCGAAGTTTTCAAAAGATGTTCTCGACGTGGGCTTTACCTCGGAATGCTGATCGTTAATAGGATCATTTTTATACTTGCACCACGCTCCTAAATTTGTGCGATCGGCAAAAGCGTGCGGTACAATGCCGAGGAGACCAGCTCTCTCACCATCTCAGCGTTATTCTTCTTTCTGTGCAATACGCAACCGCAATAAGCAATATTTCGTATACTCTATCTTGTTTGAAATGATTGCTTGAAATTCGTCGACTCCACAGGTCTTTGGCAAGTGTATGTAGTACATGTTGCATTCTTTTTATCTGACTCTGTTTCTATTCGATGGTTCGCTTTACGTCGTACATTGGCAATAGTGGATGAATCGTCGTTGCCGATAATTGTACCAGTTTGTACATGTCCCTCCTCCGGCATCGAATTTCGAGTCACGATTTCGATTGCCATTTTTAACTCCATCGATTTAGAACTTCCTGTTCGGGGTTGAGCCTGCAATCGGGACCATCCGACCTGTGCCCTCTTTGATAAAGCTCACGTTTATTTCGAGTCGCAAATCTTACAATCTTACCGCCGAAAGACCCAATAGTGGCTGAATGCTCGGAACCGTAACAATGAAACTCGCTGTATATACAGTCAATACGCAGAGCAGTAATTCAAAAGAGCGAGATGATAATATTCAATATAGTAAGTCTCTATATCAAACGACATGCGCGATTCGCCGGACGTGCATGTTATTTTCAACAACAGAAAAACAAACACAATTTTAGCCCCATAATACCGAATGGTCAATGTTAACGAACTAAAAAATCGCAATCCGTGTCAAGTAGTCAAGCAAAAGGATAAAGAAGATTTTACCTCAGTCCTGTACGCTGAAATCGTAATGGTTAAAATAACCGCTCAAAGTGAGCACAGCGGTCAGGTTTACTCGAAAATCCTACAAGTATAAACAAGAATACAACAGCCATGTGTCAAAAGTGAAAGCTCAAACGGATAATCAGAAATGGTTTTTTTGCTCGAACATAGGCAATAAAAAGTTCTTAGGTTAAGTGTGAAAAGGCAAGTGTGAAAAGGCAGGTATTTCGAATCAATTGAACGAAATGAAGGCATCTTTGGTTACCGCCAACTAAAAAATTGTTCAGAGGCAATTAAATTACGTAACTTTTTACACCAAACAGAATGGAAAGCCAAAATATTGAACCAACGTGAATCGAGCACAGGTATAGGGAAATTCATAAGCTCATTTACTGAATAGGCAGAAATATGAGTTTTTCGTACATTGCACAGAGGCGATGAAAAATTTACACCTACAAGTATCGAGGAGCCGAAAATATGGATCTGTTCGCTCGATCACTAACAACAAAAAATGAATACCTTTCGGTATCGCCAGACCCCATATATGAATTTGTCTTGCCTCGAACGTCCGCGCTGAAAAAATCTTAGGACATCAGCTATCGAAAGGCCGTAAGTCACTCGGATAAAAAATATACATACGTATTTGGTTACTGATATCCATTTTAGGACAATTAAGTAATAGGTACCTATTATACGTTAAACAGAAGCTAAAAGCTAAAAATATGGAATTCTCTTGTATTGAAGGGAGGTCAAGAAAAACGAAGAAAAGACACAATCAATATGAATGAAAAGTTTTAAACCATATTGAGAGCCATTGTGGAAAAAAATCGTCGAAAACCTGAAAATATCCTCAGCTTTCCTATAATTCAGTCTTGTAGAACTGTGCATATTTCAAGTTTTTCAACGCAGCAAGGGAACGAAATCTTATAAGAAACTGGGGCCCAGTCAAGTATAAAGATGAGAATTCGAAGTTTTATATTATTCCAGCGATGGTTAGCGTTTTGGGGAATCGAGACAAATGGTACAATCATTGCCTGACATCCCGGCCAGCTTGCTGAACGACCCTCAATTTATTATGTCCTTCTCTTTAACCTCTCTCTCTCTCTCTCTGCTTGTCTTTCCTTTTTTGTCCGTGATATTTTTTTTCTCGCTTTATGATTTTCTCTACGGTGATGCACGACGCCGTTTTCGTCGTCGCCGTAGAGTGCCGAAGAGACCTCGTAATTCAAAGAGGAACTGGCTCAGCGCTTAACGAGTCTTTTTCGGCTTTACTTCTAACAAGCGGGGTCTGCGTGTCGCGGGGCTATATGTCTTCTGTAGACGCCAACTATCTAATTTACGGAAAAAGAAAGAAAAATTCAGCGTTCTTCACATCACCCTGGGGCGATTTTTTATCACATTTCGCGAGAAGATTTGCAACTTTTTTTCCATGCGTATTTTTCTACCAATTCCGGCATATACGAGGCTGTAGAAGGAAAGCATGGTCAGGATAGTATATATATATACACACACACACACACACACACACATATATTGGTACGCGAAAAATGAAGAAATGTAAATAAAGATTGAAGTGTACCGATGGCATTAGACTCGAAAAACAGAATAGTTTTAGCAAAGCGTATAGCGGTGCGCCAGCGCTTTGTGAAACGTCGTAGATATTCGGTTCAGTAGTAAGCGTTATGAGATCTGGTAGAAAAAAAAGAGTAAATTTGCATACGGCGTTAACCACGTGCGTATTTGTAGACACGTGAATAATTTCGTACAGTTTTAGTCCTCGAAGGTTCGTCCTTTACCCGTAAAAGAAATTAGGAGGGCAGCCATAAAGAAAATCGGGCCCCGTGAGGGTTTCAATATAGATTCCCTACTAGGGCTTTCCCCAACACAATCGTACTAGGCCCCGACAGGAAAATAACAGGGTTGGGTAATTTATTTAAAAAAGGTCGTAGCAAGTAAAATGATAAAGGGCCCAGACGGGATTCATGAGGGGAGTGGTTGTTACAGGGCACACAATATAAACTGTAAAACTGAACTTGTTTTTTATTCTCTAATTTCGAGGTGAATAATAAATAATCCTTTATTTGATGAAAATAGTTTTCATTATTGGTAAACACCTCGCTTGCTATGTATCCACTATTAAAGTTGATCATTATGGGGCAGTAATAGGGTTGCTTCATGGCGTCGATTGGGTTCTGTTGAGGCAACCAGTCGGGCCCTGATTTATAAGCCTCTTTAGGCTCTCGTCGACAAAGTGTGATCGGCCTCGAAGGAACCTGGTCGGGTGCCATTTTAGGACCCTTTCAGAGTAAGGGAAAAGTAATCGGGGCCTAGTCAAAGCCCTGGCTGAATTACCAGTCGGGCCTTGATTAAAGCGCCTCTTAAGGCCGTCGTCGACAAAGTGTGACCGGGCTCAAAGGGACCCGCTCGGGTGCCATTTTAGGGCCCTTACAGAGTAAGGGAAAAATAATCGGGGTCTAGTCAAATCCCTGGCTGAATTCTTTCACGGGTATCCCGTGTTCTTTGGAAAAGGTTAAACGTCAAGATCCACATGCTCCACAGCTTCGACAACCCTCCGGAGTCGCGGTAACACCCGAAGTAGCGTGACGAACACCCGTAATCCAAACTCTGTCGCTACGCCCTCGGAAAATCGGGATTTCATTTATTTCCTTCCCCGAAGGATTGATACGATCGGCAAGGTAGAAACGAAATAGTCGTCCTTCACCTTCAGTTGACGTTCTTGCGGTTTCGCATCACGATTGGAAGAATGGTTTTTGCGCTGTACAATTTGTATCTATTTAAAAAACTTCTTTTTCAAATATAAAAGTACGCTAAATAATAAATAATTTCCCGAAAACTTTGTTGCTTGTTTTGCCCTATGGAAAAATTCTGGGTTGCCTTGAAAATAATAATTATTTCTTTTAATATAGACAATAGTTTTATTTGATTGTTTTCACCGCTCAATTGTACAAAAAGAAGTCAAATTACTTATAAAATAGCCAAGTACAATGTACGTATTATGCAAGTGTACAAAAAATGTTGTGCACGTAATTATTGAAGCTTACATATCATCTTGATGGAAATGTTTGATTTTTTTTTTTTTAAATCATACCATTATGGCGTTTAGGATAAAAGATAAAAACGAGAAATTCTCTTAATTTTCGATTTTAAAATTGCTTGGATTTTTTCAGATTTTCTTTTTGCATTTTTTTGCGATTTTTTTTCGGCCGAATCTCGTAGAATGCTCATAAAAATTGATTGGTGCAGCTATCTCGAGAACTATTGAGATAGAGACGAAATATGAAGAGGGGAAAATGTTAGTGTTTCCTGTTAAATTCGTTGAATTTTTTTCAAAATCTTTTTGCAATGTTTTTTTTAGGTCGTCTAGGTGCCATGACATCTTACTCATCAGAGTTTCGAGCGAAAGTAGTAAAAAAAATCTCAAGGGAAAATTCGGAAAAAATCCCAGGCGATCCAGTATAAACTTAATCAACTTTTTATATTTTTGATATCTCCTCTTAACCCCTATAGTTCTTGAGTTACGTTGCATTTTGCAAAAATGTTCTTTTTTTAGTAAAAAATGCGGGAACTTGGCGAAAAAAAATCGTACGAAACTTTTTAAAAACGAAAAAGGAACTTCTGCTACCCCTTTCAAGTTTATAATAGATAAAAGTAACAAAAAAAAAAATTTCCACAAGTTATGCGCTCAATTCTCGATGGTCGAAAAATAGCCGTCACGCACAGAAGCGTCCGTACCGGGCCGAAAAAAAATATTTAAAAAAAATTTCAAAAAGCGAAAGAAAACTGACTTTGTGCCCTTCAAAACACCATTCCTTAAATTTGGTTGTCTTTTTTTCAAAGAAACTATCTAACTTTTAGTGCGGCAATAAATTACGACTGGCGTATCCAAACCTTTGAGCGGTAGTGTACGTATTTAAAAAAATGAAAAAATGCGAAAAACGCGTCTCATACGTGATGTAAAAGGGGAGAAAAAAGATACGGAGAAAAGTGGACGGGCATAATTTCATAAAAATATGTGCGCACAAGAAATGATACTGAAACAGAAGGAGAGGAATGAATATCGTGCAAAACATCTAGGGGGAGGTGAAACACGAGACAACATTCCACAAAATTGGCGGAGATGATAAATTTCATTTAAAAGACACGGTACTTCGGGGAATAATATCCTCGCGTGGTTCAACGGGGGGAACTCTGCATACATGCGATCCATGCAGCGTCAACCGCGCGAATATAGGGACGCGGCAAACGAGAGCATGCAAAGATGCCAGAGGGGATGTCCAAAAGCTATGATGCTTTATTAGTTAATGCGCATTCATGAGCCGTGGAAATATTCATTTCCTACTTCATAGTAGAAAAACCTTACGCAAAGGCTGAACAAGTTCGGCTGAATCCATAAAACTATGCAGAATTAGTTTGAAGAAGAGAGATCAATCCTGATATTATAACTCATCGGTATTTTAGCAAGTGATTGTTTTCTCTTTTTGTTATCACGTGCAGGACTAGATTGAAGGTGCGGAGGCCCTGAGCACGGTGAAGTGGGGTGGCCCCTAATTCTTATTCAAAGGGGATGAATTTAAAAAATTATATTGGAATAATTTATTTTCAAACACCAAGATCCTTCCAAAGAACATCCGTAGTTTCCATAAGATACAAAAAAAAAAACAAATTGTCTCGTTCTGTGTATGGAACTTTGCGAGCATTTGTCGACGAAAATTCGTTAATGATTCCGGTAAAATCCAGCTTCCGGGGATAATAACTTTCTATGCTAAGCCTTGACTTTCTATGCTAAGCTTGACAGCCGATCATATCTGATCTTTGTTCGTAGCCTATTTTTTATTATTAATATTTGGAAAATGCACCCTTTCCATTAAAACTCGGCACCATCAACACCAAATACATTCTCAATGTAATTGCAATGTTAGGAAGTCCAGCTCCGAAGTTGTCCTTTTCATGTATTTGATAATTGATGGACCTTTTTGCATGAATCGATTGAGAATAAAAATTCGACCGAGCCATTTCCAAGACTGGGTTCTGAGGCATCTTTGGAAGCACCAATTCCTCCGCTGCAGCATACAAATTAGCTCGGTCCATGTACTCTAATTATTTAAGGAATTGAAATCGCGAACGTTCAGAATTGTATGCACCAAGTTTTTTTGTCAGGGAAACGAATAGCTGATCGATCAATGGGATAGAACTTGACACGTAATACTTCTCTTGGTTAATGCGTTAGTCTTTACTCCATATAAGTTGGACCTGCTAATTTAAGTTTTTTTCTTTCTATTTCCATTTATGCAATTTTGAAGTAAACTATCTTTAGATACATATAGCACATACTGGCCGGTGTAAACGTCTTGCGCTACGTGCTGAAACGTTAAGGAACGTTTTAAAGCGTTGGCAAAAAAAAACAATGTCATTGGATAAATATAATTTTGTCCACGTACACCGTCAAGTTTCAAGAAATGCACGAATGGTTCAAAGAATATATATATATATATATATATATATATATATATTCTATTATGGAGAATTCATTGTGTTTGGTGGTTTTAATTATTTTTTACACAAATACGTTTTGACATTTTATGTGAAAAAAGTTATTTACGACGGTGTGACTAGGTTTTTGCTTTGTCAGATATGTGAAGTGGTTTTTTGTTCATTGAGTTGTGGGTACCATTCGCCAGGAGATTTTACCTACAAATTCGAATTGTGTTCGAACTGTGCCCCTCTCTTGTAAAGGCCCTGGGGCGTCGACCACCGTTGCCCCCCGCCCCCAATCTCCGATCCTGATCACGTGTCCTCATCGGATTTTCATTCAGCCGAAAATGGCGTCATGCATGCACGGTGTTTTCAAACATCCGTATATACGAATGTATGTGTGTATTCGAGGGTGCGTATGTGTACATGTGTATTTATATAGAAAAATGTGTAGCAGTGTGTGTATTTCGGACGATAGGTTCATACTACACGCGTTGAAGCGTCGCTGCTGGCTCCCTGCGGAAAAGCTAAACGCTTGCACATGTTTTATTTTCTCAGCTCGATGTGCGGAGAGCAAGCGAAAGCCACGCAGTCACGCAGCTATGTGGCCGGAACTCCCTCTCGGAACTATTCCGACGGCAAAGGGGCTCTCTCCCTCTCTCTCGCTGCCTCGTTTCGTCTGCGTCGCGCTCTCTTCGTTCAACTGACTCTTGGCTGTGTCGTCGGAGCAAGAGGCCTCAATTTGTACGGATATTTTTGGGAACTGCCGCACGAGACTCCGTAGTGTACGACCGACATCATGACTACCTCTATACGCCAGATGCCTAATTGTCAAATATACTTTGGGATTCCTATTTTTAGTTCTACAAGGCTCTTTGCTACGCTCCGACTTGAAATTTTTCTCTCGGAGCACTCGTGTACGTACACAAAGTGATAAGCGAGGGAGGACAAAAAACGGATTAAAGCGGCACGATGTCTCGAAAACTTGCCGGTACAAATTTATGCCATCGAAGTGGAATACTTGGCCCTTTGACATTCCTTTTCTCCCTCTAAGTCTAACTCGCCGCGCCTTCATCCAACGCTGTTGTATCCAGTTTTTACACAAACCCATTTGTAACGTTAACGTTTTTTTGTTCTCTTTTTTTTACCTCACGACGGCGTTTCCATCAACTCCACTTTCAAACGACGAAATATGTATTTTCGCTAGTTCCACCCGGCGGCCCCCTCGTTGAGGAGTGCTTTGAATTCCGGCGTTCTTTTTTCGGTACAGCGCCCCCCCCCCGTCAGGGACATGACAAGAAAAGGCGAGATGCGAATCGACAGTTGTGCGTCTGGGCGCGTGTCTTTGGTAAATATCGTTTTTTATTTATTGGTTTTTAGTCAATATACGAGCGAGAAGACACATCGAGGACTTCGGATCTCGTTAATCGTTTTGACCGTACCAGCTCTCCCGCAGAGCATCACTCACCCGAAAGCCTTACATCGGCAGGCTGCTTACGTTACCTAAAATACTTATTCTTCGGTTTCGATGCGGGCTCGCGTAATAGGATTATCACCTAGCTTCAATGTTGGTGGTGAAGCTGGAGGCGAAAAAATGCCCGACCGTGAGGGCGAAAAAATAGCAATCGCGCGAGCACTGGCGCATATCGTCCATGGGGAGCGGAAAGTAGTGAGTTTGTGACACCTTACCGAGGCCAAAATCACCATCGATTTCACCGCAAATGTTTTTCATTCCCTGTGCCTGCGCTAGTTTCGATGGGAAATTTTTCATTGGATAGTCGCGGTTGCACGAACTCCTGATGATAAGCACGAACGAACGAGCTAGCCGGTACGAGAGAGTCGAAAAATTCGCACACTGTCGTAGTCGATTGGACCAACGTGAAAATATAGTGAAAAGTTAATGCAACATTCTGGCAATCTATCCACCGTCTCGGTGGGATATTTTTTCGACTGGCGAGTGCGAGGTCGGTCGTAAACTGAAATAGACGTAGCCCAAACGAAACCGCGGAGACTTTGTTTAACCGCTTGTTCCACGAATAAAAGTTTTTCTTTACTTCTCATTGAAACGGAGCAAAAAAGCGATCGTATTATTTTTCTCTCTCACTACTTCTCATGTTCGAACGTTTCCTGTATATATAGTAAGAAGAAGAAGAAAAAAAAAGAAAAAGAACAGCGAGCAACACAGATCGACGGATAGAGAAAGAGAGCCGAAGAGAAAAGCAGCGCACAGTCGTAATACAGATAGCACGACGAGAGACTTCTGTTTCCGACGCGGCGTCGTCGCGTCGTATCCGTACGGCGGCATATACGGCAGCGATAGGATACAACAACGAGCACGGATGAGAACGGAGCGCGTCGCGGTTACATCTCCGCAAGAGAGAATACGAACGGATGAGAGAGCGAGGGAGGAGCATGTACCGCGCGGCACCACTCACGAGTCAGGATGGCCGAGGAAAGGGCAGGGGGTGCAGAGAAGTTTCGTGTGGCGTGTATCGTAATAATAGACGAGAGAGGGATGATAAAGAATTTTTTTGTGCCGGAGGTAAATGGCCGCCACAGTGTCTTGGGGTCGTAAACGATATCGGCTATACCACTGCGCTGTTTCTGCTGGCCCCGATACTCGCCCCCGACTGCGCGCGCTTCTCCGTTGCACCAGAGATCTCCCAGTGTCTCCGACAATTTCCCTCCCTTGGCTAAATTCATACCTATAGGGTGTAGGGAACTTGGATGCGATTGCACATCGCTCGTGCACAATGCAGCGGAAGCATTTTAGTTGTTTCGTAAAGCAGATCGCCGCTTTTGCGAAAACTTTGCGTAAAAGTTTTTTTTTTCGCGTACACAATATTTGTAACACTGGAGTTTGCCGAACAGTCAAAATCCGGCCCACTTTCGGAAATTCGGATCTTTCGTCGTACCGATAAATTCACAAACGTTTCGAATGAAGCAGTTATAGCAAAAGGTGTAGTTATTCGACTCGAGGTTTTGTCTGTAGCATTTAACGCTGACGTGTCTTGTTTATTCCTCATAGTGTGTCGCGTGGTGAGATTAGAGATACGGTAGACGAATACGAGTAAGAAGGGGAGAAAAAAAGAAAGAAAGAAGTTGGCCGGGTTCACCTTAACCATACGAACCTCGCATTGAGCATCGGGTCGATTTCGGAAGCCTGTTGGAGGATTCTTCGGGCGGTGTAACGTCGGTGTGGTCTATAGACGAGTATTTCTAGCTTTTCGCGTGTCTAAGCTTGACGACTCAAAGGAAGACGAAGCGTAAAGAGTGTTGGGTCAGGTCGTATATATGTATATTTAATGACGGCTCGGCCCCCCCGTATGAGAGACGCTGAGGGCTGTTGCCGTTTCGGAATGTATATACGTTGCGGCGCAGCCGTGAAACACATTGGCGAGGCGTGTGTTTGCTGGACCACCAGTACCAAATGGAACATTAGTTTGCCAGTTGACCGTGGTAAGACCGACCACGTCGGCTTTGAGATTTATCGTCGCTGTAGCTACGATTGTCCCTGTATGTATATAAGTGTGCGGGTGCGTGTGCGCGCGCGCGCGCGCGCCCGTGTGTCAAAATACATATGCGTGTATCGTGTCAGAAGGTAGGGCCGAGAGTAGAGCTCTGAGAGTGAGCGACGAGCCTGAACGTTCAACCCTCCATATGTTATGAGAAACCGACTAAATGTCCGTTCGGAAATGAAAAATCCCTCCGGTATCGCGGTGACTAGTCCATCAGGTAGAATCGTCCAATTTTCGACACTATATTCCGACTGGGAATTTCCGCCGACACTTCCGCGTTTTGATCTTGCAAAAAGTCATGAATCGCAATAGTACTGGGCAAATGGAAAATCGTAGGGCATGAGTCGACTGGATGAAAATGATATCGACAATATTGAAAACGCTCTTTAACGCTTCTTCTCGCTTCGATAATAATTCATTGGAAAACTTCACTTTTGAGGATGTCATTGATCCTTTATCGATCGGCCACGGCGGTGGCTGTACGTATTGAGCATGTGTATGTGTGTACACGCACACACGCGCACGCACACACATACGTATACACTACTGGCGAAAAGTTCCCGAACAAAAATTTAAATAAGTTCCGGAACAATTCTTTATGCAATTTCGCCGATAGTTGACTTAAATGAATTTTTGGAGAGGAGGCATTCACCTTCATTCCGACTTTGTGTCGAAAACGATCATTTTTTGCCTTTTTTGTTCCGTTTCTCCGGTGGAGCCCATTTGCAGACAAATTTTTTTTATGCGTTTCTTTGACCGGAATCACAAAGAATTTTTGTTAAAGCTTTGTACAACATTTTTTCTAATGATATTTTGATTAAAAAAAAGAGAGACAATGTGTAAAATAACGTGTAACGCGTAAACGACAAGGATTCAAGGGAAATTTCGAGATAACACAAAGTTGAATCCGTTTTCGTTTTGTTTGCGAGAATATTTTCAGATTTGTTTTTAAAACTTTTTTCCCCCCGTTTTCCGGTACAAAATCAGATGAGTTAATTACCGGAACTCGAAAACTTAGGGGTTTGCGGTAAGATTGTAAGGGAGGAAAAAAATTATTGTTCTATTTTTAACGCAATAGAATTATTTCATATTTTTCGACATTTTCTTCCCCGTTGAAATTTTATAGTTTTCTAATCACGCCAATCGATGCATTTGAACCGATTTTTAACAATCGATTCCGATGGAATTATTTTTACAACAAGTGATTATTTTTGTTAATTTAACATCAATTTATTCGTTATAGATGGAAGATTTGTGTAATGTTGTTAATTTGTTGACTTGCATATTAAACTTTGGTCTCGTCGAAGAAACAAAGAACGTGCAGGTTTTCTGAAATCTGAAAAAATTCTCGCGACCGGAACGAAAACCGATTAGACCTTTTAGTATCTCGAGGGTTTCATTGTTGTAGGTTCTACGTTATTTTTTAAATTGCCTCTTTAAAAAATGTTTGAAAATATTTTTAGAAAAAAATTTTACGAAGCTTTAAAAAAAACAAAATTAAAGAAATGCATAAAAAAATGTTTGTCTGTAAACGAGGTCCACCAGAAAATGAACAAAAAAAGCGAAAAACGGCCGTTTGCAAAAAAGGGTACTAGTCGTAAAAAAATAGTTGAGAATTAAAAAAAAAAACAAAATGAAGGTGAATTTCTCCCCTTCAAAATGTCGTTTATTGAATTCATTTATCGCAGCTATGAGTGGAATGGCATAAAAAATCATTCCAAAACCTTTTTTCAATGTTTGCCCGGAAACTATTCGCTGGTAGTGTATATGCGCGTGTCATCTTCTCATTTCGAGAATAGTCTGGCACCCGAGAGACAGAAGGTTTCGTCAATAATGTACGGAGTTTTCCCTGGGCTTTCGTATCACTGATTCGACGTACATAAATAAAACATCAAGCTACACCAGTTTTGCCGATGAATTGCATTGACGATTGCTCTTATATATGTATAGATATATGTACAGATATATATATATACATATATCGGTACATATATCTCATATACATATATAAGAGCAATCGTCAATGCAATTCATATATATATGTACAGATATGTATATATATATATATATATATATATATAACACGTATTCGTTTCTTACGGGGTATAATATTTATTCTTCGGAGTGCTTTAGGCCTGACTTTTATTCTTTCAGCGAATTTTCTCTCGGTGCTGTTTTTCAACGCTAATAGCACTCAAGTACTTGCCCTGTTGCTATATATGAATCTGTACGGCATTTCGCCGTACCATTACGGATTTAACACCAAACGGATCGCGTTAATCGGAGCTAAAATTCGGCGAGTTGAAAAACTACGTGACGGAGAAAACGAGGGGGGACGAGAACGGGAGAGAGAGAGAGAGAGAGAGTGAGAGAGAGATATCGCAGCGGCTGAGAGGGGGTTCGCGAGCATATCCATATGCTGAGGAATGTAATTATTCTCATTGTACGAACGTGTGTTCGTGGAATCCCTTTAGCAACGGTTACAGAGCTTCGACCGCAAATGCGTCACAAAAGCCAGAAGCTTGATGATACCGCTAGGATTGAAAATGAGAGGAGAGGATAGAGTCTGTGAAGCAGCGACGGAATAAAATAATTCAATCGTACGCATTAGGATCAAAGCGCTCGAGATGAAGAAAAACAGAATACCTACTCGTTTGCTCGCACTGCGTTTTCATAGATTCACAAGGTTCGGTAGAATTAGCCGAACAACCAGGAAGTAACAGCAGTACACGAGATATCATTTCGAACCTCTTCCCAGCAGCGTTTCCCCAAAAATTCCATCTTTTCACCCAACCACAGTTACTTGTGTATTTTTTTCTTCGTTATGCGTTCCGATTACTCGCAGTCTTGAGTGACCAAAAACACGACGAAAATCATGAAGAATTTTCGACGTTGTTTTCGTCGACAAAACCGAACAAAACGCACGTTTCTTTCGTGTTGGCTTCTTTCTTTGTAGTGGAAGAAGCCTTACAAAAATAAATCAATGCTACCGAATTGGAACTGCGAGCCCGAGTATTTGTTTCATTATTGCGTTTTTACGTGAACATTGTAGGATTACTCGTGTGAGCGTTGGCGTTCGAGCGCGGAATTCTTACGCCTTCGAACGATGCTCTGTTTATTTGGAAATGGTTCGAGATCCTTGGCACGCGTGGTTGCATATAGTTTACGAAAGATCCAGCTATATTACTACGCCTCCCAACCTCGTGCGTATAAGACGCGCACACGCGGCTGTGTGCGTGCGTCTGTGCATGCGCAGATGTGTGTACACAGGAGCTTTCTCCCATCAACGATGATAATGCGCATCCCGGCTTGGGAGGGTCGAATGTTGAATGCTTTTTTTGCCACATCCCTCATTCTCGTATCTTCGAAAAAAGCCTGCATACTATACGTGCTTGTGCAGTTATTTATTTTACTCCGAACGTAGCGTAGAATTCACTCCACTCTGCCGAGCAACATTCTTCCCTCCGCCCACACCGCCCCCTCTCAACGCTCTTCGGTTGATGCACGTTGCACTTCAGTCAGTCCCCGTCACTTTACCACATCGAGGAAAATTCTAGGCGTTTGTGTAAACGCATGGTTTACCCAAGCGTGTGCGTTAAAGAGACTCGGAGAGATCCCTACTCCATTCCCTTGCTACGAACCAGCCGCGGATGCGACGACGACAGACGCATGGCCAAAGGGGAGAGAGAGAGAGAGAGAGAGAGAGAGAGAGAGAGAGAGAGAAATACAGCCGTGGAGAAACACACGAGATGTGTCTCACTTTTGGGACGAGGGTGCAACCGAGCGGGCTTACATCCAGCCCATCGTGGCGTGTACTGCGCCGCAGTTAGGTTCGCAGGTTACGGCAACGTAAACAGCGTCCCAATCTTAGGAGATGTTGCATGAGTCTGCCGGAAAACGAGAAAAACTGAGTGGAAAAAAGATGAAGGAATGAATGCGTTACGCCATCCGACTCACCACCTCCCTGTTATACGTTGTTGCAAAATTTATTTCAGCTTGCTTGAAGCTGTCCCGAAGTCGTTGTGAAAGAAAGTTGTGAACAAGTTGACCACAACGACCATACAAATTTGAAGGAGGAACGTAAAAATACCTTTCGAAAAATCAACTTTAGCAAGCCTTAAAAGACAGAAGAAACATTATCAACACTTATCCTAAACAAAAATTGTATAAACGAATTGAGCCCCCCATTAGATTCCTGGATGTGAACAACCGCCGCAAAAACTATCCACTTCTTGACGCTAATGAAAGTTGTTTGCGGTTCCGTGATGGCAAAAACCGATAATACAAGGATGTGTCGATGTAGTTGACAAAATAGAATACTTAATCAATGTCTCTTTGATATTATTATTATCGAACAAACTACCTGGAATGTAAATTATGAATGGAAGGGGTGAACGATAAGCTCGATTGGTAAATATTTCAAGTTTCTCCATTGAGGGTGATTTTTTCGAACCGATCAATTGGACTATCACTTAGGTGTATGTGAATTTGGGAGATACTTTTAGTATACTACAAGACAAATTTTTTAGGCATTTTTCCATTTCAGTTGCAACCCTTTGCATGGATATATGACTGCGCGTCCTCTCTTTCTCCCACATTCTTTAGAGAAGGGGGGCGGGCCCTTCTCTCTCTCTCTCTTTCTTATTATCTCCCCCCGCCCCTCTTTCTATCTCTTTTTGCCTCGCTTTCTTTCCACAATTCTCTCAGGCACGGACGCATCTACGCGTGCTCTATTTTTAACGGACCCGTCACACGAGAAAACGATTTAAGACGTAGCTCCTTCCTATCACAGACACCCCGAGTCAGTAACAAGACGGACCAAATGATGAAGATCGACACACGAAGTCTTCTACCTCGGAAGCTTACCTGCAACGAAAAATCGTCGCAATTTTTCATATTGCTTCGACTCGATTGCAATGTAGAGTGAATGTATAACCCGAGTCGAAATTTAGACCCTCCTTTAAACCTCCTTTCGATCCCTATTTGTCATTCAATGGAGGTTCAAGAGGTTCAAATGGAAATCTCAAAAACATGTATATCAGAACCTACTGAACCTCCAAAAGTGGCAGAAATTGGACTTTTTCATTCAAAGGAGGTTTAGTAGGTTCATCGGAACCTCCTTTAAACCCTAGTGAGCCTGATTTAATGCTTACGCAAACCTACAGACCCTCTGTTAAACCTCCTTTCGCCCTACTAATTCTCCTTTGACTCCTTTCACCGGTGGCTCGCAGAGCCTCCTAACCCTCCTTTAAATCTCTTCTGACTCTCCTTTAAGCCTACTTCAATATGCTGCCCTCCGCTCCCCCCCCCCCCCCCCCTTCTCCCCCATCCGCAGTTCACCGATATTCCAAAGAAGGGATAATTATAATTAAAAAATATTTTCAGATAAACTATATATCATTTATTTATAATAATGAAATAAACTTGAAAACGCACAAACAAATGTAGTACCAGCGTACTTTACTGGACTACTAACGTATACTATATTTGTACTATACTATAGTGCAAATATAGAAATATGGTAAACTTGAATAACACACAAACAAATGTAGTACCAGCGTACTTTACTAGATTATATTAACGTATACTATATTTGTACTATAACTATAGTACAAACGTATTAAAACTATAGTTTTTCATATTCCGTTCGTCGAATTAATAAATCAATCTTATAATAAATAATCAAACATCATATTTTTAATTCACACATATAATTTATTTTTCAGATATAGCTTGACCCTACAGACCCTCCGTTGGATCCAATCTTTCATTTTCCTTCTGCTTTGGATTCAAAGGAGGTTCTGTAGGGTACAGATAGGACTTTAGGCTAAAACGAGGTTGTGTAGGTTCACGCAAGCCGAGCCCATAGGCCTAAAGGAGGCTCAGGAGGTTGAATAGAAGGTTCAGTAGGGCTAAAGGAGGGTCGCCAACGGTGCAAATTTCTCCATATAGGTTCAAGGGGAGTCAAAGGAGGGCAGCGGTCTGCGCGTTACAAAGGAAATAGGTTCTCGAGCATTCAAAGGAGGGTCTAAATTTCGACTCGGGAAATAAAATGAACTCCTAAATAAAATGTACAATTTTTCAAAATCGTCAGCCTACCGCGAGGCCGAAATTTTCCTCTTCCTCTTTATTTTTATGTGTTTTACAGTAGCGGAAAAGTATAATCTGAATAGGCATGATTTTGCCTGTATAAGAAAACTAAAAGTTTCCCGCTAAAGCGTATAGCGGGAATATATCGCAAGCTCAAGGAGGGCCAGAGGTTTCCGGGTAAATAGGGAACTTATAATTTTTCATTTTATGAAAGTTTCGCTCAATTAAAAAGTCGCGTCACAGGGTCAGACAGAACTGGATTACGACGGTATCATATTTCCGCAAGAATATGCTGAACTCACCTAGGTCAAAAACTGATATTTAAAGGAGGTATATTGGTGTGTGTGTGTGTGTGTGTGTGTGTGTGCCGTTAAACAAGCGAAAAGAAAAGTTTTTTAAGCTCTTGAACAACGCCCCTGCTTAGGCTGAAAGTTTAAGTGGGACCTTCCTCGACAAATACGACCCCCTCACCGTCAAGACGAAGTTACACCGAGCGTGACCCAAGCCAATAACCGTGCTTACGGGCATGTGTTTTTTTTTACGATGGGACCACAAAGGATGGAAAACTCAAACGGTACAAGGGCAGTAGGTATTGCAAAAAAGATCCTCTCCCTATAATACACTTTTTGCCCAGTTGTTGATCCTTTACCTTCACACGCAATATGATTTCTCTCACAAACAGAGTACTATACATTGTAGATGAGAACAGGTGCTGGTAACAACAAATTTCAAATTGTTCATTGCAAAAATGGAATTTTTTCATGCCTATCTTCGAGAATTTTTAACCTATTGGGATGTAACAGAGCTTTAAAAGGCAATTTTTTCATTTTCATTTTTTCAGTCGCCATAAGCATTATTTTCGAATTGTGTTCAATGAAATGTCTCAATTCGAAATATGCGAGACTGTAAAAAACAGCCTGAGGGTGTACAACTCTGAGGATGGATCTTACCCCATAAAAACGCTTATTCGCAGATGAAAAAAAAATACGTATCTTATAAATTTAAACGACGAATAAGGTATCACAAATTGAACTAAATTGAAACACGACACATTCCAAGTGCACTGGGGACTTTCTCGATATGCCTTTACGCGCATAACCGTATTATTTATGAAAATTGATAGAGAAAAAGTGGAGAAAAGCCGTGTGAGTTCTCGCTTCCTTTGTCTCTCGCTCCCTCGCGCTTACGCGGTTCGTTATTGCCTATCTTTTTCCATTATTCGACATTAGTTCATCCGAAAAATATCTCCCTCGGCGTCTTTCATCCGGACGATGTCGTAATGGGATAAATAATGGACTACCGTCGCAACCTTTCCTATCCGTACCGCGTACACGACAATTCACTTTCGTATATATTCTCCGTCTCGGATTTTCCGCTACGAACATACACCGGAGTATTCCTCTCTGCTCATCCTCGGCCTTGCAGTATATAGGTAGTGGATAGAAGACTCTTCTGGCTTATTAGGGACGCGGCGGCGAGGTAAGTGCATTCGATAAATGAGAGTAGTCGTAACGGGAACCTCGCGGCATTATTAATTTTGCCTACGTGTACTCCGTGTATCCATCTACATTCAATCAGTTTTCCATTTAATTTATTCGATTTTTGTACCTCACTTGGCAAAGAAGGTCGATTCTCTTTTGTTAAAAGAAAATAATGACCTGCTTCATTTGATTGAGGCTACGGAAACGTTGCGCGCGGCCGTTACACACTGTCCTTCTTACAAATTACTCGAATCCCTCAACAATAATTACTCCAAGTAAAAGAAATCGGTAATCGATTATATTAACTCCGGCTGCAATAATCATGCCAAGAATTCCACGGAATTCATGGTTTAACAACTGGTAAATAAATCGCCAGTTCCAATAGGGTGCTCACTCGTGCTATATTGTTACACAAAAACTGTTTCGATCTGCATAAATCGTAGTGAAAAAAAAAACAGGGGCGCAGGATACAAAACATAAATGTACGGCCAGATCTCGTCGCATGTATAGTACATGGAAAGTTTATGATGTCCAAGAGTGGCCAGGGAATACCAATTGGTCACATATGATGCGGCCAGAGTCGAGGGGAACAACCCGCACGTATCGTCGATGCTCAAGAGGGAAAACAATACCGAGTGTGTATAGGTCGCGAAAGGGAATACAATAATGTCAGCAGAAGGGAACGGAAATGAAGGACGGTGGCAAGGGGAACAAGAGAGGAGAGAGAGAGAGAGCGGGGGGGGGGGGGGAAGAGAGAGCGCGCGAGAAAGGAACTTATTCTGTCCCAAACTCACGGGAAATTGCGATATGGTTGAGGTCAACATAGGTCAGAAGTTTATTAATTTATCGAGCCGAGTGCACCAAAGCCCGCGGATGTTGCACATTTTCCGGGCCAACATCCCGAGAGACTGCATTTTTCTTTTCATTTCGCATAGCAAATCAAAGTTTTGAGGAGGGGGACCGGTCCCACGTCAACACTCCGATATGATTATTTCATCGATGTGATTATTTCGAAATATCCGGTATAAAGATAGCGAATATTCCGAAATAATCATACAAAGGTAAAAACGAGAGGCCAGCAGAGATACTCTAAGGTTAATGGATCTGTTTAATGATTCATCGAACTTTCGATTTCTACATGTTAAATCAAAAACGAATTTATGTAACGGCGCCAATAGTATTTGTGCATACGAAATAAGCACACGACTAAAATAGCTACAATAATTAACCAGATATGATTTATTTGATGTACGTGTATATTATATATTTACGCGTAATTGTATGACGAGTCAAGACGATGTACATGGCTAAAGTGAGAGGACACGACTTTGTCGAGAGGAGGCATTCGTACATTCGAGGAGGCATATCGTTAAGACCGCGATGGCCCTCGCAGGACGCCCCGAAGCTGATGTATGTAACTCTCGTTAATGCAGGCTCGACCGGAGTGGAGGAAGAAGAGAAGCACAGTGTTAGGGTATGGTCAATCGAACGTATAGCTGTTTGCACATGCTACCTACTACCGTCTGCACTAAAACGTTCAGTACCATCCGTCCTCGTACACGTGTTCGTATGTAAATTTGGAGAAACACGCGTGGCGCGTTCGGTATGAGAAGCCGCCTCCTCCGACGCTGTTGCTCCCGCGTATCCTTCCTCCGTGGGCATTCGAATTGCCTACGGCGGCAATTCCGCGATCGCGCTCATGAATAATTCAGTCAATATGTCTGCGATGTGATGATGTCGATGATTAAAGATAACGAAACTTCGTACGAGAGTAGGGGGGAAACTTTGTCGCCCGACGATAACGAGGCGGTTTGGAAGCTTTCGATACACGTAGACGCACACGCACCTGTGCGCATGTGTAAAAGTTCATCTACTTTTTACGGAACACGGGCCTGTAATCGCCTGTCTGGATGAACATACGAAAATAAACGACTCATTTACATCCCTTTTACATCCGGTCATTTTATACCGTGAATTTATTAATAATTCCCTTGCCAAATACCAAACGTTCCCAAACAATCTCTTGTCACTGTTTAGTTATACACCACAATTTGACAATGCAATAATTGGTTGTACTGTCAAATGGTGAGGTTAATCGCGGCCGATCGCTACTAGAGGACGCCGGGAAACAACGCTCCTGAGTCTCGACGGTACCGCCACATGTCTTTTGTAGTTTACACATTGCTAAAATGGATTTTGGCTTCCTGGGTTACATTTTTTCATACCAAAGGTATTTTTCAATCGGGTGACAATGAACCGCGATGAATTGTTTTTTGGACATATGCAAAGTACCAAAGAACATTATTACTTTGAGAAAACCACAGCTGAAACATATCTCCTATGACCCGAAGTATATGTACACTAGCGGTCAAAAGTTTCGATACACAAGTCGATATGTCGTGCCGCACTAAAAGTTACATAGCTTCGTAAAAAAACCAGGTAACCAAATTTACCGAACGGCGTTTTCAAGGGAACAAATTCAGCTTTGTTTTTCTTTTTTCAAATATTTTTTAAGATTTTTTTTTTACCCTTTACGCACTTTTGTACGTGACTATTTTTCGGTTTTTTTTCGGCGGCGCGAAGCAGTCACTTTTATAGAGCTTGGGTGGAAAGATGTGCCGCATGCAGCGTACTCCCCAGACGTTGAACCAATCAATTATCATCTTTTCCTATCTATGCAACACACATTTACGCGAACACGGATTTTTGCGCACTCGCGAAGAAATCCAAAAATGGGTAGATGAATGAATGCCCTCAAAACAAATTGCGCGTTCTACCGTCATAGAGAGAAAAGATGTGGCCTTTTGCGGGAGAAATGGAAAAAGCGTACTGGAAAATGGAGAAAATTACTCTGTTACGGGTACATTCATTTTCCCTTTTCCCCTTTCGGGAAACAAGCCCATTTCGGTGAAGGGCCAGCGGCAGGCTTGCCACCTCGTATTTATTAACTGCGTGACCTGAACGTACATTCAATAAAGATAACTGTATAATGTGGGCCTAAGCCGATACCCATTATTGCACGAAACTGATTGCTCGACACACGTCAGTGGCTCTCGCCTAATTAGCTTAATTACAATAAAAGGATCGAGGAATGTAGAAGCCTGACTTTAAAGGCGGAAGGCAAATGTTGCGTCGATTCGAAATCGCCGAGCGATCGTCGTGCGGACTCATATTCAAATGTTATTTGTCGTAATCGGCTTGTTAAGTACTACTATAGATTATACTTGTGAGCCTGAGCTAATGGGCAAATTTCGTACGTTACATAGTATATTTCCATCGCTTCATTGTACGTGCAAACCAATAGCCAAACTCCGTCGACTACGAAATATCGTGTACGGTAGAGTCTCCCTCATAACTCTATGAGCATTGAACGCGGTAGAAGTTCGCTATTCGATCCGCCGCGGGACCTTAAGTACGACGTTACCCATTGGCTCGACGAGCTTGGGATGGGAAGATCGGGCGGAGCCGTCAAGAAAGTAAGCAGTGGTGGGAGGTGACATCCGGAGTGGAATTTATTGGGTGACTTACGGAAGATGCGAGGGAACGCATATCGAAGGATCTAAACAACGTAGAAGCTTATCGATTGAAGTGCGTCGACGTGTCACAAGCTACGTCTGAGATTGACAAGGGTTCGAAGCCTCCGAGCGAGTTACCATACCCTTTCGCTCATAGCGCATGAAACAGCCGCACTTGGTTGCGAAGTCAGCATAAGCGTACTACAGAGCAGGGAGAGAGAGGGAGAGAGAGAGAGAGAGAGAGAGAGAGAGAGAGAGAGAGAGATCGGAATCCGTATGTGCGAGGCTAACTGTTATCGTTATTTTCAGGGCACGAGGGCTTGGCAAAATCTGTACGTAAGCTATAGCAAATGAAAAGTCCGTACAGCATGGCTAATGCACGGCTAATCATCGTGACATATTCGAATATTTCGTGCGTCCGGAAATTTGGCCAGCGACTAGTATCGATCCGTCTCGTTCCTCGTCTATAGCCCGCCAGGAGGAAATATTTTAACCACGCTACTGTAAATGTAGCGCACCAACGAATGCGTGACATTTACATCGAGGCTTGAATCCATTTTCAGACGCACTAGGTGCCTTGCTTCCGTAAATTCATCAGTCGTATAACGTGCACGGGAAGTGAATAAACTCGTTGTACCGAGAGGATTGCATCCTTGTAGATTACACAATGTATCCATGTTTATATACATATACGACAACTACCAATGCCGATGCTGTGGTTTCGATATTCGTTCGCTGGATTGATTTAACGCGACAAGTTCACACTCGATGTACGGTTGGATGTAGGTAGGGTTGCTTTCCCTCTCTGTGCCTCTCGTATCGAATATCGCGACAGAAAAAAGCCTATATATAGAAAGTAGATATTGCATTGACCTCAATAGAACGTACAAATTTTCAGTGCGTTCGCTCGATTGCATCGTACTGTTGAGTCTCCATTGTGTTCCCAAGAAGCTTGACAAAATTGCAACTTTACCGTGGGGCGTTTGAATTAGTATTCGTATTATTTGTTGACGACAATTGATAACGAATGAAATGCTTGTAAATAGTATCTTCTCAGCACGCCGATGGGCAAAAGATTTAGATCCACAGATGTGTTAAAAGCTCACTGATGCAGTAGAATATCGATAGAAGAAATTTCACTCTTTAATCGTCTCCGTACTGTCCATTCGTCATGCGATGTGCCTCGTCAAGCGCCTCCTAGGCAGTCATCGGCATCTGGCGCCTTTCGAAACACCCTGAAGAGACAACTCGGCTAAACCCTATTATTGTCCGTTCTCTCGACTTCCATCGTTCCCGAAGGCTATCGCTATATCGCATTCACTGACAAGCGAAATCAAAGCAGAACCAAAGTAAGGAATAAACGCTGCTGGATATTACTGCTCTTTCCCAAGTTTATACTTTAATTTACGTCATATGCCATTCAAATTTTGATACGACGACAGGAGAATAATTCCAAATCGGATTTTTTTCTCAATCGTCCGGGTCAACGATAAATTAAAAACCAACGGTTGAATAATTGTCGAAACGACAAAAACGAACAACGCTTCCATTGATCACTGGCCGATGAATTCCGCTCGGCAGAGCGCGCACCCATATGCAAGTCTGGATAATGTCAGCAAAGTTGGGACCACTGTATGGAGAGTCATGCATTACCAGGCACCGCTACTCCCGCGAGCAATGCTCTTAAAGACCAATCCTGCGTTTGACCTTCGCAAAGTCTCATTCCTTCCGATAAGTGCGTATATGTGCGAACGAATATGCCATTTTTTTCTATATATGCCGATATAAATTTTAGTACGCGAAGAGCTGGATCACTCGAAGGTTGACCAATAGCAATTGAGAATGCATTTCCACAAATATGAAAGATGATGTAGCTGTTGATTGATTCACGCTGAATTTGTTGAACGACAGCTCGCAGAAAATAATATTTCACTGGGAAATAAATCCAGCAATACATGTATATGGGACAATCTGAAGCTCGTCTTTGAACGCGTAGTTGCATGTACCGCGTTGGCTGTCGCATGCCACTGTTAATAAAGCTTATATTCGCACCTTGTGATTCACATCATGTTCTTGGGCCGGTCTCTTTCTCTTGCTACGACATCTTCAGAGTTTTTACTGTATGGCACATGCAGAAACGCAAAACCAGGCATTTCTCCCCCCCCCCCCCCCCTCCACCGCGGCTTCCTTGAATGTTCTATCCTCTTTCTCGTAACCTAGAATAAACAAGGCTGTCGAGCCCACCCATCTTGGAAAAATCTCGACAGAGTGTGACAAACAATTTGTTTTTTTTTTCCCTTCTTTTCAAACGGGAATCGTGTCTTTGAGGTGAAAGGCAATTTTGTCGAATGTTACAAAGTCTGAGAGAATCTTGTCGTTGGCGCTAAGCGAGCCCTGACACATAAAGATACGAAGCAGCGGCATTCGATATGGAAGGATTCGACTGGAGACTCGAATATTGACCGAATACAAATTCCACGATCCTGGATGCAGAACGAAAGAGAGCGTAAGAGCTTTTTATTTTGAAAGCGTCCACGAAGACGGCAGAAGGAGACTATACGAGGTGCATCAAACGAAGTGGAACAAAAATCAGAGATTCGCGAGTTATGGATCGAGGACAATAACGGCACTAGGGAAAATACAAAACAGAGGTATGTGAAACACAAGACGGAAATAATAGAGATAGGAGATTTTACCAAAGTCCGCAACGTAAAGGAATATCTTTTAGCCGCGACTACGGTGCAGCGTACCCTTTTCCTACGTTGATAAAACTCTTTCGAAGCTTCGAAGATGGTAGCTACGGCGAAGGGATACAAACAAAGGATCGGACTGTATCGTTGAGACGTATCAAGAGACCCGGTAGCATCTCTACGTCGAGTACTCAACGGCGAGAGGCTGCCGTATATATGTTTGTACGCAGATGCCAGAAGTGACATTGTTTCAATACCCTCTGTAATATAATTCGAACCTAAGCTTCTTAATGACCGCAATTGCGATTCAATCGGTGCAGGCCATGCCTAGATATCGTTATTCTATCAATGAAAGTCGCACAAAATATAATAAATATAATACAATCTTGTGCAGGGTGTCCCAAATTTTTTCTTTTGACTATTTTCGCTCGAAATTCTGGTGAGTAGGATGACTTGACGTCGAAAAGTATGGCGTTTAGGACAAAATATCAGGAGGAGAAACTCTTTTACTTTTCGATTTTAAACTTGCTTGAATTCTTAAAATTTTTTTGAAATTTTTTTGGCCGAAAGTCGTATAGTCGTCCAAAAAATTGATTGGTGCGTCTAAAAAACTATTGAGTTAGAGACAAAATATCAAGAGGGAAAAACTTTAACGTAATAGTTGCGCGATACGAAAAATCAATTGTTTTGACGATTCTCCGAGGTTGGGCCAAAAAAATTTGGAACAAATAATTCTGAAAAAAATTCTGAAAAAAATTAATCGAATTTAAAAACGAAAATAAGAAAAGTTTCTCTTTGTAATATTTTGTCCTAAGCACCATACTTTTCTAGTTAAGCCATCCTACTCATCCGAGTTTCAAGCGAAGATAATCAAAAAAAATCTGAAAGGGAAATTCTGAAAAACATCCAGGCGATTCAGTATAAACTCACGCAACTTTTTATAGCCTTGAGTTCTCCTCTTAAACCCTATAGTTATTGAGTTACGTTGCATTTTCCAAAATTTGTCCTTTTTAAAGCAAAAAATGAAATAACTTTGCGAAAAAAAATCGTACGAAGCTTAAGGATGTTGAGTCCCTATGAAACATGTTAATGTTAATTGTTCGATAAATAGCTTCTTAATCGTCGTGAAATGTTTACACGACCTCCTGAATACTTCATGTAAAAACATACCAAATTTTCAGAATTCTATCATCATTACTTCAACCTCCTTAAGGGTTGAAATAAAAAATGATCAGAAAATTCGGAAAGTTTGGTATGTTTTTGTATGAAGTATTTAAGAGGTCGTGTTAAAATTGCACGATGATTAGGAAGCTCGTTATTAAAAAATTATCATTTTGTTAAGAACAATTTTTAAAAGAAATAAAAAAAAATGTTTAAAAGAAAGAAAAAACAAAACTTATTGCAAAGTTACATCATTTTCCGTAAGACAACATTTAATTTGTGAATGTTAATTGTTCAATAACGAGCTTCCTAATTGCCGTGAAATTTTTACACGACCTCTAAAATACTTCATACAAAAATGTACCAAATTTTCAGAATGTTATTATCATTTGCGATTTGGGACTCAACATCCTTAAAAATAACGAAAATGGAGCTTTTGCTACCCCTTTTGAGTTTATCGTGGATAAAAATGACAAAAAAAATTCCATTTCTCGATGGCCGGACAGTAGCCGAAAAACAGTCACGTACAAAAATGCATATCTGGTCGAGAAAAAATCATAAAAAATATTTCAAGCTGAATTTGTTTCCTTGAAAAGGCCGTTAACTAAATTTGCTTATCTTTTTTTTTACGCAGCTATCTAGCTTTTAGTGTGGCAAGAAACGTTGACCGGTGTATCCTAACTTTTGAGCAGCACTGTATATTTTATAGATATATTGAGTCTTCGATTGATGTTTCACAATGCTCATGAAATTACACGTTCAACATCTCGCGCGGCCATCACTACTTGGATTTCAGAAAGAAGAAAGATAATGGATGGTATTGCTCTTTTTGCAAAACGGTAAAAAAATTACGCCACGTACGGTCTTTTCATTTGAAATTCTGATGAAGGATTTTAAAAAAATGGAAAAAAGAAAATTTGTGCGAGGCCATTGTAGTACGCTGAGGTGATAACAACTTGGCATGTCATTTTCTTCGGAACAGCTTTTGTACATGACTTATTAAATTATGGTATATATATATATGCAATAGTTTAAAAATGGATGCGTGTGTACCTCTCTGTGTAGTACAGATTGCCACTTGATTTTTTTAATGAGCGCCCGAAGGTTGGTTATAAGTGTGGTCGCTTATCCTCAGAAGCGGCGTTGCCACGTTTCAATGGTCGATCGGTCGAAACTGATAGTTTGCCCGGCTTTCCAATTCTTCATCATTAAATATCTCCTCTATTCGATGGTCAGACTACATCTCCTTTTTCCGACAATGTCCCTCAGATATCAATAATTTTGAAGTTTTATGACACGAATTCTTTTGTGAAACGTGCTTAAGAAGTCTCATAGGCTAAAAATATTCCGTTTTTCCTATATACTTCTATGCAAAGTGAAGGAATTTTGAATTATGATATGTTCGTTGGGAAAATGTCAATTTGTTTGGAATTGATCCAGAACATATATTATACCGTGTAGAATGACGTAGTCTCGTACCAAAAATAAACCTTTGTTTTCGTCAAAGCATTATTTAGCTTTGGCGAAAGATACGAGGAAGAAAGCCGTCGGACTATCATTCGCAAGCTATGCAAACCAAACAAAAAGAAGACGTATTCATCGATAATTAAATGCATATAGGGAGAAAGAGAAAACGAGAGAACAAAGCGGGACAACGGAATGCTGACAAGATTAAATGACACCGTCTTGTGTACTCTTCGCATCAAGAAAAACGGCGAACCTCCAACGAGAAAGGATCAAAACTGACGATCAAGACCACCGCAAATTGTTTGGGCCCAACCTCACTTTATTTAACTAAATACCTCGTGTTCGTGTTTTTTCTGGATGCTGATGGAATCACATTCTCGGTCGTGTCCGAAAATTCTTCGAACGTGTCTCTTTAGATTGGTTTACTCGAAGCAATTCCATGAGGATCATGTTCAGTAAATTGTTATCAAATGTGCATACGAAAGTAGACATTAAACAACACGATCGCGTTTTTATACCCATCGTAGTTTGCGCCTCGTAGCTCTTTTCATCCTCCCATTTTTACTTGATTCGGCGTCTCCCTCGGCACTGTTTTCGAACGGAAACTTGGCATCACTTCAAAAATGAAGAAAAAAAATACCGTAAACCTAGAGGAAGTATGAAGAAAGGACACCGCGACCTGACGAGGCTGCCGCTTCCCCGATCCTCCAGTTACGGGGTCCCGCAGGATACGTAATATTTCACTCCATCCTGACCCCACCCTCAGCATAGACGCGCCGAGAGTAAAATACGAGAGACCGTAATGTTGCGCCTCACACCCGCTTTTGCATATACAGCCCAAACAACCACCCACACACACACAAATGTGCATAGGCACATAAGGGAGGTATACGTATAGGGTTAAAGGAGTGAGAGATGGCGGAGGGATAACGCGAAAACATAAAGCTTATCTCGAACGTGAGAACGGGCTCTCACGAGTACGGCAAAAATGTCCCATGTGTACTGTTTTTTTAAATTTGCAAAAACGTTAAAGACTTGCGCCGACTACTTAAAAGTGTCAATTTCTCCAAAATCCTCATATATTTTTTCAAACGATAATTTTAATATAAGTGAAACTACCAGTCAAGTTGTTTTCTTCTCTAAAGTGATATAAAGTTGGCGTGTCAGGTTTTTCCGCGGCAGCTTTCGTAATTGGTTGATTAAAATCATCGAGCGAAAGAGAGGAACTTTGAATCCCCTGACGGGGGGGATTTGACGATGATGATGATGATGATGATGATGATGACGATGATGATGATGATGATGTAATTTTGTTTAATATTGTGTTCCATCCATAAATGAGTCACACCCAAAATCTGAATAATGCTGTACCATTTATCATTAAACTTTTTCCCATTCTACCCAAGGGTAATGCCATGTCCCTTTAAAGCCGCATCCAAAACTACTGAACATCAAAAGTGTTATCATTTTATGGCGGCTTATAGCGGATCGACTCCAACTTCCATTACTGGTTCAGAACAATTGAAGTAATAACGCGTTCTTCCGCCAGAAAAAAAGGTCTTATTTAAGAACAATCTCCACAACCGACTAAATATGATGTACAGAACAAAACAAAGCACGCAACTGTGTAATCTCGATATTTATGCTGACCTGTACATGAAAATGATACATATACTAGGCATTGAGCAGTCTAGGAGAAAGTTAACTAACTAGCCGCCTTCTATGCTTTCACAGAATTTATAATATCATGACTGGAGAAGTTTTTTTTTAATCGATTCGCCCTTTTCAACTTTTCGGTCTAAAGTCGAACTCATATTTTATATAAGATTCCCGTAGCCTCCGAATCATTGTCCTGCTGGAAAATAAAGTCATCCTATAGACCTCCTTTCAGTAGATATTTCTCCAAATTTTACATCACAATATCAATATAAATTTGTGCTGTCATCTTACCGTCGAATTCAATTAAATTTCCCATTTCTGACCACGCAAAACAGCCGTACACTAACACGCCGTTTCCCCCCTAATTTAACACTTTTCCGCACCAATATTTTTTTTTCCAAGAAGCTGTTCTCCGGGCTGCCACCACACGCGTGGTCGCTACTTATGACCGTATGGACCCAATTTGCTTTGATCACTCCAGACAACTCTTTTCCAAAATTCCTCGGGTTTATTCGCATATTGTTTACTGAATTGTAGGCGCTTGATTTTATTTTCCGTCCGAATGAAAAGGCAACGTTTTGAAAAACTATTTTTTAGTTAGGTTCCTCGTAGTCTTTCTTACATTACTCGGCTGGTGGTCATCGGCATTTGTTTGGTTTCCTTGGTATTTCTACAGTCATCGAATAAGGTCGGCTCTTTCTTTTTCATCCACGTCCCTCCTGATCCGTTACTACGTCAAGCTTGGTAAACTTCTCTCACATATTCCTCACCGCATCTTCACTAACTTCATATTTCGTTCCGATTTCCCTATTGGTTAGACCTTTTGTGATCTCTAAAAACGAGTTTTCTCACTTGAATCGAAATTCTCGGCATTGCGGGCTTTTCAATACCGTTAACTCTCGCAGAACAACGATAACTGGCGGCAAATAGATCGAATCTATGTTTTTACATTGCGCCTGTTTTTTCCAGCCACCTTGGGCAAAATCGTGTCGTCGTTACCTATGAAAATAAGTGAACACTACGGTGCGCACTTTTTTCTGTCCAACGTAAAATCGACCCTCGACGGGTTACATTGAATCTCACACGGTTTTCGAATATTTTCGATATTATTTATGTGAAAACATACAAGCGGACCACTTTACTTCCCTCCAGCTTGAGTTTATGGTACCTCGATTTTTGCTAGTGTGATACGCGGAGCCGATTCCCCCACTGTGCCGACAATATAGATCCTAGTGTAATAATAACTTCATTGTTTATCAATGGTTTTTTTAATAATAAAAAGCCCTTACCTATGATCACGACCTCGTCATTCGTATATACTCGGACGATGAAAAATATTTAAAATCGACCGGTTTTTTGCACTCCAAGCTAATGCAGATTCGTGAAGCCATGCAGGGTTCGTTGCGCTTCTCATTTTGCTTCAACATCCATCCCCGCCCTTTTGGTTTATTGTTATTATTCAAACGGCCTGTACGTTTTGAACGTTTTTCCGGGGCAAGAGCGGAAAGACGTTCGCATTTTCTGAAGTGGTCACTCCAGCGTTTCGCACTCATAAATTTCTCAGTTTTTACATGGTTCGATGGAGAACCTCCGAAGAGAACAACGTGTGAGAGTGAGCGCGAGTGAGAGTCGAAAAAGAAACGACGACGAATGAGTTATGCGAATACCGAGAGAAAGAAAACTCCTCTACCGCAGAAATAGAGACGGAGCATATACAGGGTGTCCCTGTTGAAAAACCATTAAAAGGACATAGTAAATAAAATTTAGGTTGACTTCGAATACGTCGGAGCGCGCCCACTGACGAAACGTAACCCGAATTACCATACACTGCTCAGATAGGTTCTGGAGGAACATGATGTGACATGTGCGGTAGCGCGAGAAGGCGTGAAGCAGTCGATCGGCGAACCGTTTCTAATACATTAACGGTACGAGCAGCAACTTCATGAACATTCACGAGATCTCGCCAATTTGATGAGTCAATTGCGGCCACGCCGAGCTCTTTGTTAGATGGTCTAAATGATGACAGTATTGGGATGCTGCCGATCTGGGTTACTTGAGCGATAGCCGATTGCCGCTCGCCAGTACTTTCGTCGATATGCTGCGAGTGTCCAGAAGGTATCGACAATTTCATTGGGACCGTAATCGGGCGTCGTGCAAACAGCCAAGAGTCTGTTTTCCAAGAGACTCTTCTCAACAGTCGCAAACTGAACTCTACTTCAATCGGAGCGACTGGATCGCAAAAATTTCAGAGCAACCTAGTTCTATCGATAAATACACGAGATGCAAAAATTGTATGTGCCGCGGCGTGTGTGTGTGTGTGTGTGTGTGTGTGTGTGTGTGTGTGTGTGTGCGTGCGTTGAATGTGGACCTCCTCTGATGGGTCTAGCGACCCACCACAGGACTGCGTGAGGAGCGTACGACGCATCGCACAAAGAAAAGACGCCGAGAATACGAAAATGATGTGCGATATTTCCAAAAACTTCAAATCGCAATTAAAGTCGCTTGATTTTTAAGCTGCAGATTTTTTCCCCGTTGAATTTGTCTTCGTCAGAAATTCTTTCTCAAAAATAAAAACGATCCTTTTGCACTCGAATTTCGATTGGAAAAGCATTGGAAGTTAGTGCGCTATCTCGCAGACGTGACGACAAAAAAAGATTATTCATTTGCAGCGGATATCCCTCCTAAAACCATCTCATTTTTGTAGGAAATACTTTTTTGTACGACATCATCTTATCGATTTGTTTTAATGATTTTTTTCAATAGGACACCCTGTATATAACGTATGGTTCAAAAAGCACATCGCGAGCTTGAGCTAAGCTCTTTTGGTCCCTACCTTCGCTTTTTCTCCCACTGTCTATCTCTCCCCCCCCCCCCCCCCCCTCTCCCGCTCTCTCTTTACCTTTGCCTTTCCCGACATGAGGAGCGATCTCTGCACTCTCGGAGACACGATTCCGACGATGTTATACGAGAATTTTGCCATGAGGAGAGAGAGCAGTACAGATGTAGAGAGAAACTAGGTAGAAAAGTCTGAGATGAATAACCCAGTAATTTTCTGCAGCTTCTCTGTTTTCTATATAAAGGGTCCTTTTCTCGTGATGATATGATAGTGGGATTTCTCCGATAGATATGATATCTTGCTTGCCGTTAAATGTACGCAAGTGATGCGCTCCATTTGCTTAACACGAAAGAAAATGGAGAAGAAAAATCGTAAAATCAAACAAAATGGTAAGATGTATTGCCATTAATGGACTAGTTTATTTTACCTCGACTTTTTGTTTATTTCTCCTCGTGTAGACGTGTGAAGAATGAATTCGGTTGTAAGCATTATTCGTTTAGTGAAAACACGCCAGAAATGGATAAGAAGGGCGTTCTTTGGACATGGGGATTCATTACGATTGAGTTAATTTCGAGAGAAAAACTCTGAGAAATTGGCATGCACGGTATTTTTTTTCTACCAGCCTCTCCGTAGAAAATATACTCGAGAGAAAAATGTGCAAGCGAGGACAACATCAGATGAGCCTGGAATTGTCCATGCATACGATTATACGTTCGCAAGCGACTGGTGAGCACAAACAGTGGAAGCGTCGTCGTAACTTAGGGAACTTCAACGCCACTAAAAGGCGTTTCATCCCTCCAATGCTTTTCTCCTCCAAGGTACCTCGCTATCATACGCGAACTAAGTCTTGCGAGTTGACTCTCAGGTTCCAAGGGTACCTTTCAAAATCATCATATGAATATATATAGCTGAGAGATTAACTATGACGAGTAAGTGGATAATGCAGAACCACAAAATTCTCCTTATCGTTTGCTGTACCTCTCTCTGTCTCTCCCTGTCCCTCTCCCTCTCTGTCGGTCTATCTCAGATAAAATCAACTTCTTCATTATGTAAAATATCAAAAATTCATTTTTCATAAACCAGAAGCAATTCTGTCACAACCGATTGCTATTAAATTGTGATAGCGATAATGCTGACAAAAAACAATCTGGAAACTTTTCTTTCGTTCTTTGCTCTATCTTTCGCTATTTGACGACCACCTTTGAAACAAGTGGAGTAGTAAATGGCTTCAATAATCCATAGGCTCAAATCTCTCGAAGACCAACATATCATTATGTTTATGAACTCTCATCGGAATTTGCCACACACTTACAATTAGTTAAAGAAAAAGATATCGATCCATTTAACCCCTTGCCCTACGATTTAAGTTCCAACGGCGTGTGTCACAACCAACAGCATGTCGGTCGTGTGACGAGCCGTTTAACGAGTCAGCCAAGCGTTCGAGGTTGTGCCAATTGCACACGTCTTATCATATCACACGTTTAAGGTACAATTTTACCAAATTTTTGAGAAATAATTATGAACGTTAAATCCGATTTTTTCATCAAGAAACGCTCATGCATTGAAGCAAAGTTGATTCGGAATCTCGGAGAATTCCGAATCGTATGTTTTGGGAAATAATTGCGTGAAACGCATAAAATAGGACCCTCTGTACGTGCGTGCGTTCGTGCGTGTGTGTAGAATATAATGTTGCATTATGAAGACGATTGATTACGATAAGAACGATCCTCGAAGTCGAGTGTCCTCAAAATTACTTTTTCTAATACGTATATATATATATATATATATATATATATATATAATATTTCCGAGCAAGCGCGCACGCGCTCAAACGCGCACACATACACAGGCACACAGATGGATATACAGGGTACTCCAGAACTGAATGCGTTCCCTGAAATGGATGGTTGGTGATGAAATTCTGAGTCGATTGATATAAGCATGTGTGGGTCTCATATCAACCCCTGAATTATCATTAATTTGTAAACACGGGCCAATTGAGTGCTCCCGATGAGCCGGCGTACGTCGGTGAGGGATACGCGAGTGTAGTGACGCCTGTAAATGCGGTGCTCCCCCCAACCCGCCATTTCAGAGAACGCATTCAGTTCTGAGACACCCTGTATATAAGTACATTGCCGCTCAAAAGTTTGGATACACCAGTCGATATTTCGTGCCGCACTAAGAGTCACATATAGCTACGTCTAAATAAATGGTAACCAAATTGACCGACAAATGTTTTAAAGGAAACAAATTCAGCTTTGTTTTGCTTTTTTTGAAATATTGTTTATGATTTTTTTTCAACCCAGTACGCACTATTTTTCGGCTTTTTTTTCACCATCGAGATCGGCGCATGACTTTTGGAAGATTTGTTTGTCATTTTGATCCATGATAAACTTGAAAGGGATCGAAAAAGATCCATTTCGGTTTTTGAACAGTTACGTACGATTTTTTTCGCAAAGTTATTTCATTTTTTGGCTAAAAAAGACGAATTTTGGAAGATGCGACGTAACTCTAAGAACTATAGGGTTTAAGCGGAAATGTCAAAGATGTAATAAGTTACGCAAGTTTATACTGGATCGTCTGGAATTTTTTCAAAATTTTCCTCTGAGATTTTTTTTTTACTATTTTCGCTCGATACTCTGATGTGTAGAATGGCTTAACTCGAAAAGTATGGCGTTTGTAACAAAAAATCAGGAGGGGAAACATTTTTAATTTGCGTTTTTAAATTCGCGTAAATTTCTTCTAAATTTCTTTATTAAATTTGATGGGCCCAACCTCGGAGAATCGTCCGAACTATTGATTGGCGTATCTCGAAAACTATTGAGTTAAAGACAAATTATTAAGTGGGGGAAATGTTGCAGTGTTTCGTTTTGAATACGTCGACGTTCCTTCGGATTTGTTTCAAAAATTTTTTACAATGTTTTTTTCAGGTCGTCTGGGTGCTTGTGAAACAGTGTAGAAAAAAAAATTGTAAAGATGGTGAAAAAATGTCAACGTATTCAAAACGAAACACGGCAACTTTTTCCTCGCTAGATATTTTGACTGTAACGATTACTAAAACTTGTCTTTATTAGCCGAAAATGAAATAACTTTGCGAAAAAAAATCGTACGAAACGTAGAAAAAAAATCGCAAATGGAGCTCCTGCCACCCCATTCAAGTTTATCGTGGTATTTATAAACATGACAAAAAAATCCATAAGTCCAATTCTCGATAGTCGAAAAAAAACCGAAAAACAATCACTTACATAGGTGCGTATCGGGTCGAACAAAAGTCATAAAAAATATTTCAAAAAAGCAAAACAAAGCTGAATTTATTCCCTTCAAAACGCTGTTCGGAAAATTTGGTTATCTCTTCTTTGGCGAAGCTATGTAACTTTTAGTGCGGCATGAAATATCGACTGGTGTATCCAAACTTTCGAGCGGCTGTGTATATAAGAAGTGAGCCAGACAAAAAAGAGATCAGGAAAAGACGAGACACGGGACAGAATTTGACTCCTCCCTTCCCGAAATATTTTCGAATCCTTCTCGTACCGCGAGTCCTTGGATTTCATGTTGCACATGGCCTTTTCGTAGACATACCTCTTGACAGAGACCACCGACATACTTTCACCCCTGCATCGAATCTGGGCATACGGACGTATCGTCCAGCCTCCGTTTTGAAAAAAATATCGTAATAGCATGATCGATGTCCGAGTGAACTTTATTTTTACCTATGGCGACGAGCTTGCGCTTTAATCGAACCGTTCGTAGTGAAAACAAAGATTTTTCCAACCGTTTGGGTTTTTGTTTAATTCCGCACACTCTGATGACACTTGTCGATCCAACGATTTCGTTTTCAACAAATTTGGGTATGCAAATAAAAATGTTACTTCATGAAGTCAAAGTGCGTATAAAAAAAGAAAATTCGAATCAACAAAAAACGGAGAATTGGAGCAGTCGCGTTGAGTCTGTAGGACTATAGGGTCCGGCGCAGAAGGCTGCGTACCAGTGAGCCTGACGCCATGCACCCCCCCCCCCCCCCAGCGCGCCCTTTTGCTCGCTCTCTCACTCCCGTTCTCGCCAGGTTTGTAAACCGCTCGCGTCCGTCAGTCGCACGCCGACCGCCGAACTCTTAGTACGTCGACGGGTTTTTCCACGACACGCGGGTGTGTAAGTGTTGTTGTGTATGTGGATTTAGATTGCCTCTTTCAAAGTTCCCATTCCATCTCCTTGTTCAACTGATTCACCTAAAAATACGAATATACGCATACCTCAAGGACGATTGTAGTGTGCGTCAGAGAAAATGAAATTCGTGCGATAAGTTGCCAATGAAAGTGGCCACTGTGGGCCCTCGGAAACTAAGATAAATTTTGTTTTGTTTGAGTCGGATTGTGAATTATCGGAATGTTTTCTTTCATAATGATCGAAAATGACTAAATCACTGTTTCGAGTTATGTAAAAGTGGTATTTGTTTTATGGTTACGTAGGAAATAGTGAAAAATCTGTAGTTCCGGTTGCTCGAGGTTCGCAAACAACGGTGAATCAATGGTGACATAGCTGTGAACGTTTGTGATTTGCGATCGTCTTCCATCGTTAAAACGGTTAAAATAAACCGACGTAACATAACATTCATAAATTCAAACGTGAGTTCTGTGTAAATCTGCTGGACCGGCTAACATTCAACGAGAATACATGGTTTGCTGATATTGAAATTAAACAAAAACTATAGTCGGGGAAAAAAGGGTTGATCAAAGATTCATTGTGATCATGTTCGATTCAACTATGCAGGAACAATGTGAAGCGAGTGGATTAATTTAAAGCGGTGATAATTGGAAGACCAATGAATGCGAACATTGGATCTTGAATATTGATTGATAGCGCCGGTTGTGTAGTGCAGTTTGTACATGATCCGCTCGTATGTGTGGGATGAGTTGTGTATATATATATGTCTAGGCACGCTCGAAAGGAAATGCGTGATCAACACCGATGTATATAAATCCCAACTAATGAGTACGCGTGTGACGCCCGTGGAATAATCCTGTAATTCTTTCCACCTTGAACATGTGCTGTGAGCGTATAGATAAGTGGCAAGACAAATTCTGTAGGCCGTATCAAGGGTTAATTATTTTCATCGGAGAGAGGGAGAAGATCCAAAGCATTGGATGAGGTTGAGGGTTACGGAGATTAGCACGGATCGGACGAACCGAAGATGAATGTTGCCCGTGGGTCAGGTTGATAACACCACGGCACAGATACCATACTGGTTCACCATGAGGGCAATCTTCGTAATTGTCTGCCTACTCTTCACACCACGTGCAAGCCAAGCTGACAATTTGGGTAATGTATCCACGATTTGTTGGCCCCGAAATTATGATAGATATGTATCGATGTAAATTACACACGAATTAACACGAATCTCCATGATAATTAATGTACATTAACATTTAGTTTCTGAGTTTCTTTGTTTCCTCAAACAGAAATCAGAATAGTGCGAAATAATAAAGCTTCACGAAATAGCCAAATGAATGAAGAACAAAATTGAAAAGAATATCTTCAAATTGGGTGAATCGAATTTTATTTTTTTTACAAGTTAGTTTGTCAATAGTGTTATCCAAAAATTACATTTGGTCCTTTCGATCTACTCACAGTTAGAATAAATATTATCGCTGGGCAATCCAACGAATATAAATTTCAAAACACGCGGAGCCTAAGTGAATTTTGTTTTTTTTTAACCGCCAGCACAAGCCAAACACGTACCCCGTAAAAAGGTATTCGAACATATTTATTATTCCGTGGAATTCCGTGGTATTAACTAATTATTCCGAACCGCCGCAACCTACCTCATCGAATGCTTTCAAATGCTACACATCGGTAATTTAATACAATCCGTTAATATGCTTTGCGACTAACTATATACAGCAGCAGGTTCATTTGATAAATGTATTTCCGACAATAATATCGTAAACAGACGAGGCGATAGACCCATGATATGTTGAAAAGTAACAATACTATTTTACCGTAGTTCGAGGTGCATGGTTGTCCGTTTTTTCTTCATTACTGCCCGCGAAAAAGCAAACAACGGTATTTCAGCCACTGCGAATTTTTATATTATTTACTTGATGTAGTACATATTCGATCGATACATATGCAGCACGCATTTCAAAATATTTAGACTGACAATGAGAATATATCCATCCATACGCAGATCTATACGCATACCCCTGCATATATATGTATTCATATATGATGCATCAGTTTGTACAGTGTATACTGCATTCGGTCTTCCGTGTTTCTGGCAAGGCCCGGATATTCCATATGCAAATCAATGGTACACCCGATCATCTTGTCGACGCCTCGCTGTATTCTCGAGTATACAAGTTCCTATGGATTCTAAATTTTTATATATTCACCGAATATATCAACAACTAATAGCAGTAGAAATATACCTATCAGACTTGGGAGAAAACTTTTCCTACAAGAATTGCATAGTTCGAAGGAGGTGATGGAGTCATGGGTGGAGAGGTTCATTCAGGTGGAGGTGCTTTGGAGATTTCAAGGTCATCTCCATTTTTAAAAATGCAACCACTATTTTTTTCAACGTTTTATCAAGGAACCAAAAAATGAGTTCACACCCCACATTTCGAGACGATCTATCAAGATTTAGCATTTAAAAAAACGATACAACAGGGATTGCACGGTTTTTATCCAAAAATGGTGCTCAAATTGATTGCCATCCCTTTCGTTGGACGCTTGCAATCTTATTCGCATTGATTGTATTGTCTTATTAATCACGCCAGTCTCTGTTAACTAACGGGCTCTAATTATTCTTCGTTGCATGTCTTGCGCATTAGTCGGTGGCATTTTTCTGATATTCTCGGTAAATTGAGATCATATCGAATTGGCCCTGATAAGGAATCATATTGCGAAAAATTTAATTCTGTACTGATTCTGTCGTAATGATTTTCATTGAATCGAACATACATTGCTATTCACATCACGAACTTCTCCGCGCTTTCCCATACGGGTTGATGAGATTCTTAGTTGCGAACAATGTAGACAAAGCCCTACGACTTATCTGGATTTTCCTTACTATTGAAATATTGATACATCAATCAGAGCTTATTCGTTGATACAGACTGAAGCTATTAGTCTTACGATGACCCACTGGGCCCTGTTGACGCGGATCAATTGTAAATAAAATGCGAACTTTTCGAAAATTGAACATTTTCATTCACTTTTTACAACTTAGTTTGACATTTTCGGAATTTAAATTATGGCGAAATATTAAAAAGGGTTAGGAGCGTATTCCTGATGAAAAAGAAACAAAAACCGACCTACGAAGGATTTTTGATGGCAAGTGGATAACGTACTATCCGGCAAAATTAACCCAGCGTGTCAAAATTGTGGCCAAATCTGAATGCGTCAACAAAGATCTAACGAGACAATACGCGATCAATGCAAATCAGAGATTGCAAGCATACATTGAACGCGGTGACCATCGCATTGAGCACTTTTTATGGTAGTAAGGGATTGAACCATTTTTTCAATCGATTCTAGGCTAAAAACATTGAAATTTCTTTTTTATCGATATTTTATACTAAATCTTGATCGATCGTTCTGAAACTTTGGGTGTGAACTTATTTATAATTGCTTGATAAAATTGTGAAAAAAATTGCGGCGCGAAATCCCCAAAGCTCCTCCACCAGAATGGACCTCGTAGCCACCACTCGACGATCCCCTTCGAACTGTGCAACTTTTATACGAAAAATTTCCTTTCAGCCCTGACGGGCTCAAATATATATTTCTCCTGATAATATAGTTGTCGCCTCGCCCTGTATCTATCTGCAAATATCTGTGAATGCTCTCCAGGGAGTTATTGTTTGCATTGTTATGAAACTCGTTATTGTTATAATGCTGGAATCAATCACGATGAAGACATTTTTATAAAAGAGGACAGAATCACTAAGATGATAATTGATGCTTTATCCAACCCTATGAGTAATCAATACCAATGCGAATCGAGTTACTTATACAGCCCGGGTGAGAAGAAAACGAGTATACTTTTTCTTTTATATTTTATTCGTGCTTTACGTTGTAATTTTACCGTGCGTGACTGCAACTAAATTCTGTATACATAAATACTCTGACTGAGTAATGCCGAACCTTGTAGGCAAAATAGAGTCGAGCAATGTCGTTTTTGACAGGAGAGAGATAAGTATTTTGACAGTCGTATCATGGAAATCGATATGACGGATATATTTGTCGCCACTTGTAATTTCAATCATAGCTATGCCGACGTTACACATCGTCCATCTTGAACATGGCTTAAGAGCCATTTGTCTATGAGACCAGTCGAGGAACCGGTGTATTCACCCGTTATAATCTTTTACTATCTCTGTCCATCTCCGTCGTCTCTTCTCTACTATTGACACCCGCCCGCCCGCGGACTGACACAAAGTGTCTTTGTACGATCCCCCGCTGTGAAAAAATGATATTTTCACCCTCTCGTTATTGCATACTCGCTTCGACAGGAAGGTACGCGATTGTGATTCGCCTCAATGGTTTTCGTTCTTTCGAGCATGGGGGACAAGAAATTTCTCCATCGTGTTATACGGACGACGTAAAATCGAGTGCACAGCATCCCGCTGTGTGTGTGTGTGTTATACATAAACTGTAAACGATATCCACGCAAAGGTGTTTTTCTTCTCCCATATCTCATTCGAATTCGCTCTGTTAGCCATGATCATCGGATCCTCTCGCTTAATCGGCACGACACGAATCTTTTCATCTGCTGTGTGTGTGTGTGTGTGTGCGTGTGCGTGTGCGTGTGTGGCAGTCAACTTCCGTAGCCGGCGACACGGATATTTTCTATGCGGCACGTACATATAAGGTTTTGAAGACATCGACCCCTCATCTCGTTCTATCTAGGTCGATTATGTTTTTCTTATGCATCACGTACTTTGCGTACATTGACACAGACCGTCGATAAGTTAAAGATAAATAGCAAAAAAAATAAAATAGTGTCACGTTAGAGGGCTCTGCACCCTTTCACGAGACTACTATGGATTTCATTTCCCCTGTGGACGAAACAAAATTCATGTTGCGTGCCAACTACTGATTTCGTGAACAAAATAATAATCGGAAGGCAACACTTTCTTACAATTGGCACTGATATACATATATATATATATATATATATATATGAATGAAAATACCCAACGTATGTCTATGCGTGAGTGCATCTATGTGTAATAATCTGCCATTCGGATACAGGCGAAACCCGCCTTAACCCGACCCTCTTATTCTCCAATATTCTCCAACTTATTCCGTCGCTATAGTAGGTACAGGCATTCGGCGTTCGGGTTCGCTGACAATGATCGGATGGATGCATTATGTTTGAAACGATGCGAATTTCTGGTTCCACCATCGCACGAGATCTCCGTCAATTTTTTCCAACGTATTATTACTGTTTAATTCGTGTCACTGCGATAATGCCGATAATTGCTACTGTTCGAGAGTAGTATTTAGCGTTCAAGTTTTATTTACATTATTCTTTATTTTGTATTAATGTTATGAGGATACTATCCGATACAATTACAATAAATCGTAGTTGATTGATAATCGTCGTAATCAACTGTGACGATCGTGCAAACCTGGAAACTTATACGTGAGCAACTTTGACGTAAATTTCGAGGGATGGCAACTAACGCAATTCCGTTTGCACGTTGCTAAAACACGTATGTGGGAAGCCGCATGCTCGTTATCGTTGACTTGGTACGAAATACACATACGCTGCATCGCCAATGAGTCATTCGATGCGAACTCGACAGTGCTCGAGCTCTTCGACATCTAGGAACAGATGTTCTACTTCGAGAGCATTTTGAATTCGAAAACTGCGTTTTCGAAGGACAAAAAAGTGGTTTTCCATAGAGGAAAGATAATTTCCGATCACTTCCGTATAAAATAAACAGTGACGAACCAAGATACCGGCAGATTAATTACTCATGCGGGAGCATGAGGCCGATTTGGCACAAGGTTTCCCGTGGATGCGAAGTGTCTACCACTCGTATATTATGGGTGACCGATTTCAATGTGTTAACGCTATTGCGTGCCGAATTTATCCCTAAACTTAAGTAGCTTACGTCCACGATTTACTGCGACTATCGATTTTGATTCATGATAGTTCGCAAATTGCCTCTGATTTTCCGGGTAAACGCCCCAAGCGTGTGAAGCTCTATGAGCCGTTGGCATTATCCCGCCACTGCGTGTACACGTGACACGTATAAGCAATTATACAGCAAGCGAAGTGGTCTCGAATTAAAAAAAAACGCAATTTTTTGTATTCACCCAAGCGCAAACGACTATTCATTTTGGTCCAAAAAATATCCTCGAGAGGAGGTTAATTATCACTTTCGATTAATTATGTGTCAATTATTTATCTCTGAATGTCAATAAATTATTTAAATGTTACTTGCGGACAGCAACTTTTGTTTTGTACGAGTGAGTTTTAAAAATGTACCAAATCACAGTCGCTATGGTATCTGTGGATTCACAAATCGTGGAAAAAAGTAATTCACGGAGGGGACTAGTTTTAAACTTAAAAAGTTGGCTTGCGCCTATTTTGCTATATAAAAACAACGCTATCAATACATGTAAAACTATTCTCTTTTTAGATGTATTCATTGCAACATAATAAAGTAATAAAATTTCTCGAAATTTACGCTGATGTCAATAACATGCGATTTTACGCCTATTCCAGTCGAAAGAATGAAGCTTTTTGGAAATGTTAGAAATAATTTTCCTTCGTAAGCTTCCCTCTATTGTTCATACTAAGAATTGATTGACAAAATTAACACAATGGCGTCCACATATCGAAAAATGTATAAATCCGAGTTATTTGTCATTATGATATTGTAAAAATATTTTTCTCAATCAGATGTATAATTTATGTGTCATGGTGTTTTACAAATCCGGTATGAATGTTGAGTTGATTATGCCAACGGTTTTCGAAATATCGTAGTAGAATCATCAAAAAAATCAATATCGGGACAATTGCGTTTAAAGTTTCGGGAAATTTATTTTAGAACAATCGTGCTCAGGCGATTAAAAGAATTTCTACACCGTACTACGTTATTTCTCGACGAGCCTACTGCTTTTGACTGCTGAGCTCCTTTATTATTCGCATGAACGAATCGACAGCTGTCTTGTACGCCGAACATTGCAAAGGCCCGTGGGCCATTTTGTAAATCGAATTTGCTCATGTCAAGCGACTGTAGCTATCATTGAGCTGTAGAATTTCAACGCTGCCGAAAGATTCTTTTGCGGCTATTATCCACAGAACTTAATGCAAGCTCGCGTTGCTGTTGCAGAGACACCCTCTCGCATCTTTCCACTAATAGTTCATGTACTGGCTTTATCATTTGTTGTGCATCGAGACAGAATGCTGACTCGTGTTTATAATCGGCCAACGTGTCTGCCACTTAACCTCTTTGCAACGTACAACAGCTATGCGATCTAGTAGGGGAGCAGCGGTCATCTAGCTGAGGCCCATCATTCGCAGAACATTCATAATGGAATGTCATCTCTATAGCATCCTTGATACGCTCAACAGCTTATCGTCGCTTCTGATGATGTTGCCGTAGCCTACCGTCAGTTTTTTTGAAAGAACATCGTTGATTTGCCTCTATGACGAAGGCGTTTGTCCGCGACCAACGCAACCTCCCTCGAATAACTAAAAGCCGGTTCCGTAATTTTGTATAGTAACTGTAATTGTAAGAGTATTGCCAATTTTTCCTAAGTTTTGGTATAATGCCCAGATCGTCTGCTCGAGACTTTGTGCGCGCGACTATCTGCGTTCGGCCGGCCGACATTACGTTTTATCATCTCCTTACCATAATTTTGTGAATTTCTCGGAAATCAAACGGGGATGTATTGTTCAAGGATTGTACTGTTGAAATTTGCAAAAAATCACAAATCGATTTATTCAGAATTTCATAGCTCGTCATGAAGGGGACTAATAAAGGGGAATAATCGCGTGAAAAGTTAGTAGAAAATCGTAACGGTCTTTTTAGACCTGCTATATATTGGGAGAACTTTGGAATATTTATATTTTGCAATTTTCGCCTATTTATTAGTTGAAGTAGTTATATAGTTTTGGTACATGAATCGGGAAAGTAATTGTAGTCGTAATGAAACTTTAGGATTGCGCTATTATCGTTGCCTGTATGAATTAAGAATCGTGGAGTAATTAAAAACCCATCGTGTGTGTTACCTCGACCGTACTTGATACGTACGTATAACATCCGCATCGAGATAATAAACCTAGCTGTACGTTATTCGTATTGCAGCAGTTATATGTATACGAAATTATATTCGAAATAAAGTTAATATCGGTTTCCAATAGAAAATCGATCGTGTGTTAAGTCAATCGTGTCTACATAATGAATAAATATCTTCTTTATGGAGCAAAATTATTCGTGACTCTGAAAAACGCATGCCGAGAGAGTAAAGCCTAGCTTCTAAAATACAATGCACAGCAAACTTACCGAGATATTATGGAAATATGCTGTATGAAAATTGAAGTGGAGAAGTTAAATGAAATATCGGCATGCTCGAATTTAATAAAAATACTATACACGTTCTTTATTCCAGTATGCCCGATTATCCTCCTTTCATCTACATATACGAAAACGAACAGTTGCTCGAACTCTTGGCGCAAAACAGTAATGGCGAGAATGTACTTTTATTGAGTACGATGCGGTAAAGTAAAATGTATTCTGCAGTATGAACACATTTATAGGAATAGAGTTCCTGAGGATAATATGTTCATGAAAATTGATAGAAATTCGAAAGTTCGTAATTAAATAGAATTTGTAATTTTACAGTTAAGGCTCGTAAGTTTTTGGATGTTCAAAATTGCCGTGGTAATTTTGCGCCGATACATCATGTTTGGTTAAAAGCTAGGTAAATTTTTAACAAGCTGGATGAATGATCAACTTCACGTAATGCAGCATGCTACCATAACAATTACTCGTCGGAATACATAGGTCAAAATTTTATTCTTTATAAGTTGAATGTGTCGTTTAATAATTGCAAATATGATTACATTGAAGATAGAAAAGTTGCTTTTCATGGAGCACCCAAAAATAAGAGAAATCAGAGAGAGAGAGAGAGAGAGAGAGAGAGAGAGAGATGCTCCCCCTGCCCGTTTGCTGAACAATCCAAGAATCCGGAAAATCCATTGGGGCCTTAAGCGAAGACTATAACAAGGTTATTGTTGGGAAGAATGAATAATTGGAGAAACGAGACAAGAGGATATTTGTAAGGCGAAGGCTGCGAAGGAATCGAAAGGTAAAAAGGACAACGATAGACCGGTAAGTATAGCTACTGTGCTATGGAAAAATGAAAGAATTAGAAGATAAAGATAGGCGTACGGAGTAAGTACCGAAGTTGAAAAATGAACCGGCGATTATCGGTGCTCATCGTCCGGTGAAACTTCCGGATTACTTTTGTTTTACGATACATTGCCACAGATTTCTATATCTTTGAAAGTAATCAAAGTGTTCTGTTTAGTGCGAAACGGTGGTCTTTATGCCTACTTGATCGTATACGAAGCCTGAGTCTCACCAGATCAAATTTCCTCTCGATCTATTTAGTAGGTAATGCACCAAGATTCTCAAGTTTGAAAAAAAAAGCTCGGACGACCGAAAGGTTCAATCGCTTAAAAGTGAAGCGTAAAAGTAAAAGAATTTTGTTTTATTTTACAGACATTTGATATTCATAAGAAGTACAATTTTTTTAAATCAAAGCTAGGTGTGGCAGGCTTTTACTTTGAGGGGCGGTTTCCCGCCTTGAAACAGTTTTTACGCCAATAAAAAAAAAACATGTGTCTACTAGTTTTCAATGCTTTATCGCATCGATAAGTGAGTCTGCAAGTCGCTGAGTTTCTGCCTGTTGATAGAAAAGTCCGTATAGAGTGAATAATCATTTGGTCACGTAAATCCGATCAAAAGTCGCGTTCGACTTCGATATCCAGTTGTTTGAGATGCTTTTCTACGAAAGACAAGCCTCATTTAATATAAATATTCCGGAGGAGAGATCTCCGATGTAGAGGAAAATTACGGGAAACGAAAATAGAAGAATGAATCGATATGAAGTTGAACTACTCCCAAAAAGACAAATTGTCCGTTGGATCACCATCAATCATTCATTTAAGGCATCGATAGTATTATCTTGGGCCGATACTGTATCCGAGATAGATGTTATGGCATTCGAATAACTGGAGAAAGATACGCAATGGAAAACGGGCGGCTCCGTTGGCTCCCTTTGCCGATATGTCAGGCCGTTTGAACTAATAGACCAATATGAGCCAAATATGAGTTATAGACTGACTCTCCGTCTTTAGCTCGCCAATGTAGCGACTCAATTACAGAATATTCTGCCGCCATCCTTCTGCCTCTTTGACAAATTGGTACGTAAAAACGTATGCTTTTGTATACAGATATAGATATGAGCCAAACAAACCATTGCTGGCAGAGACACGGACATTTTTTGCATATGGCTAATCACTAAACGCCAAGTCCTTCGAGTGCCGGAATAAGAAAAATAGCCAATGAGCCAGACCTCAAAGCATTTCGGAAACAGGTCCACCCACCGTTTGTGGTTGCTCGTTATACCTATAGTCCAAGCGTACCCGATGGAAATTGTACCGTAGGAGAATTTCGTATCGCATTAAGGCAGGATTCTACTTTGAAACCATGAAAAAAAAAAACGCTATTTTCGTGAATTTTTTCTGAGAATACTATTAAAGATATCGATATGGGGTTTAAACTGTTCAATAAATACACTCTATAAGTACATAAAAAAAAAAAATTTTATGTATTTTATTCATTTTTTGTACACGTAAAATATGTTTAAAGCCAACGCCTCGAAAAGCAGGTACCGTTGCCGTGGTCGTGAATTCTTCCCGACGGATGGTCTGAAACAAAAAAAATCAAATAGTTTCATGTTCAGTATGTCTTCAGGAACCGAGCTAACTAGAATATTTTATATACGTGCAAAATTAACAAAATGGCGGCTAAAATACGAAAAAAATGCATTTTTTTGGGTCTTTTTTTGCAATAAAAAAATAGTTCTAATCAAAATTTTAAGTTGATTGCAGTTAGGTCGGTTGGTACACACATATAGAATATGTATTACAAATTTCATAAGGATCGGTTCAGTACTTTTTGAGTTATCACGACCACGGTACTTGAAAATGTCGTTTCGAGAAAAACGCGTTTAAAGTTTTGGTGAGTGATAAATCGTAGAAAAAATTATCTTACCCTCAATCAGCGATGCCTGGGCCATATAATATGCCTTCGACGTGTTCCAGGTGGGTGTTTTCATACAATTTAGCCTTTCAAAGTTTCAAAGTCGAATCCTGCCTTAAGGCTTTCAGGCCAATGGAGTCGACGGGTATACTACAACCAAAGCTTCGGGCCAGAACAGGGAAGCTGTGAACTACGCCAAGATGTGGACTAAATAGTTGCGACATACCTTGGAGCGTTAGTTTAAAAGCTCAACTTTTAAAGATGTAGACATTTTGGCGGAGAATTTCAATTGACCTTAAGCGTTCATTAAAATTAGTCTTAATCCTAAATTCATTTAAGTTTCTCCAGGATTTAACCTCACTTGAGTTTTCTATGGGCTATTAACGATTTATCTACACAACTCCGAAAAATTAATGGAACATAATATTTCTCCAATTTTTTAAGTGTGTTTTATTAAGCTCTGTATCTATGTAAAAAATCGTCGTATCGGCATAAAGAAAAAAGCATTTTGTAGTTTCAAGTTTCTCGTTTCGAGATCTTTTGGCAGAGCAATATTGTTAGCGACGGTTTTCGCGCAATCGTGAGAAATAGGGGAGAAAATTTTTTTCTATTTTTCTGGTTGTTTTTTTTCCCAAAAAATCCCATGAGTCCACGGCCTTGGGATTTTTTTGGCAGACGAATCAATGTATACATTAGTTAGCTTCTTTATTCGGCTTCAATTTGGTTTTTTTGTCTCTCTACGTGAATTTTTTGCTGAAATATTCGACGCTGAATGAAAAAACATCCTTTTGTCTTTGATCACCGATATCTCAGCAACCAATGATCGTACATAAAAATAACTTTTTATGGTTTTTTAGTAAATGCGCCACTACATTGCAAATATTGATGGAAAGACTTTTGTTGGCAGATTTCTTTTCAGCTTAATATACCCCCAATAGCCCGGTATATTTTTTAATTGATCCATCGAAGCGTTTTTCCCGTCCGAGCGATCAAAGTTTTACAAAACAATTAAAGGAACAAGTGTATTGTTTCTAAGCACATCGTTTAATCATCATCGAAATGATAAGATGTTCTTCGACTTTTTTGTCTTTTGTCAATTTTCTTCGACCCATGTCAGCATACTGCCATAGAACAATAGCACGCGGATTCCGAACTTGCAGGAAGCCACGAGAGGCTGTACGGCTCACAAAAGACGGACAGAGACGTTGCGCCTGATAATTCATGAAGTTATAAATACGGGTTTCATAAAATCACCAAATTGAATACGTCAAAAAAATTAGTGTTCATGTTCCATAGGAAGAGCGACGTCCTGCAGTCTCGTACGACCATTTTCTCCTTGAGCCTGTGTGTGTGTGTGTGTGTGTGTGTGTGTTCAGCTTTGTCATTGATGCGGGTGTTTAATTTTACACGTGTCTACTTACTAGTACGGAACATACACTGTAGAAAGTACCTGGATATTCGTATTTTGCAATACGCTTACATATATGTATGATTTTGAAGTTATCAGCCTGGACTCGTATTGGAAATCTATAAATTCCTTCGTTTTGACGAGAAAGACCGTCAGGCGACACCAAGTTTCACTGCATAGCCCAAGTTAGATTGTATCAGGATATAACGTTACAGCAGAATAGAGTTTTTGGTGTGATTTTTCCCAATGTGGCCCAATCCGGGCCACGTTCGCTCTGCGGGCGGATAATCGCAATCACTTGCTCTCGCTTTTTTTATCCGCGTCGCTCTACACACTCACTCCAGGCGAGGGGTGCGTGAGTGAGAGCTTGTGCTTATTCATATAAGATTCTGTAGCCTTATCTGAGCGTATCTCACATTGTTTCGGGTAATGCATTCAGAGAAAACATATGTACACAGATTCGCGGCTTATACGTGGTTTTTGTCCTAGCGTCTTACACAACGTATCAAATGCACAGCACAAAAGTTCATACCTACTTTATTCTTTACCTTCTAACTCATCCTCCTGCTCGTCTTTTTCTTCCGTTTGCACATCTGCTAACCTTTTTCCTTATTTTATTCCGGATTCTTTTCTTCTCTCATTCTCTCTCCCTCTCGCCCCATTTTCACTACCAGTATCGAGGCGGAACGAATCTCGGTTCGTTTTCCTCTTAAAATGTTCATTTGTTTTTCTCTTACGATAACCCCACTCCTTTCGCCCCGCTTTGCAATTGAACATAGTCAACCTATGGCTTGGAAAAGACAGACATGCGCAACACCCACACGTATACGCGCGCGCGCGCGTGTGTGTGTGTGTCTACACGAGATACGGCGTGTGTGAGGAGATTGTACACCGGTTTCCCCAGAAAACTGAGAAAACCTACGGTTTTCTAACCAGTCGTTCTACTCTCTTTTTTCTTTCTCATTTCGTTCCTCTCTTTCCCTGCCCCTCCACGTTGCATCTTTTTCCCTGTACCTATTGCGGTCGCGGGCACGTGCTTTCCTATTGAGTTGCTGACGGCTTTTTCACTCCCACCACCAGCCCCCCCCCCCCCCTTTCGCTCCCTGCCTTTCTGTCTCTCAGTATATATTCCAGAACTGACTCCGCCAAAGCCGAAAGAGGAGTTGTATGGAATAGTTGTACTCGTATAGACACGGACTCATACATATTGCAAGTTTTTCGGTGATATCGGAAACGGTTGGAATACAAAACCCCCTTACTTCGTTTGCCGATTTTCTACGCCCTTCTTCCTATTTATAACAAGTTTTGGATCGAGAATAAATGGAAGGAGGACGATAGACGAAGAAAAGTACAGAATCGATTTTGGCTTCCTACCCGGATCTCTGAAATTCTACTCCGAACGGACAATGTCCTCTGGCAGTCGAGCAATATTTTTTATAGTTTTACGTATATATACGTATACACACGCAAATGATGTATAGTTTCTATACTTTTTAGTCTGCCAAATTTTATCAACGAACCCGAATTTTCTATCCGACCGATCGTAACCGTAAATGTTCAGCGCTCGAGTTTTCGGATATCTCGCATAGTGGTGGGAAAGGGGCTTCACCGACTTGATATTTTATGTAATTATGTTCTCGATGCTCGATCCACAGAAGGGAAGAGAGAAATACGGATGAACAATTTCGGAAATGCGTTGAATACGACTAGCAATTTATTCTGGTTACTGTTGTTTGTTACACTACACAATTCCGCTCAAGAGCTGTAGAAACCGGGACCGCGCAGCGTCAACTGTTGTGACGGATATCCACCATTCATACAAAAAATCCTTTCATTTTCGAAAGTATAACACTTCCCCCCGTTATTCCTCGATAATTGGTCAGACAAATTCCGTGGGAGATTCGTGTCAAACGTAGATAGTCTAAGAATAAAGATACAGCCGCTACCTTACGAAAAGGGTCAAATAATGGACGTACTTTCTTTTAAGATTAAATAAGCGACAAGGGATAACAACACTTCTGGCTGCGAAAAAACAGATAAATCGAAATCAAAGTAAAAGGGGAAATGCTGGGGGAATGAGTTTACTGGAAAAATTTAAGATTACGAGATGGAGCTCGTAACATTTTAGGACTCGCTGTTTGGAGGGTTTGTCAAGCCCGCCTGCGTATATCGCAAGCGGCGTATATCGCATTTCACCCACCCTTACCACTCGAATGGATCGGGGTTGGCAGGATTATGGTATAAGACTGCGAGATGACGTGGCGCGAAAGAATGATCTTTTGATGCTTGGAACAAACGTAGGCTGGATCGTTGAAAAAGGTCAAAGTCATCATTACCACACTCACAAGTCGTCGTCGTCGTTTCTCTCTCTCTCTCTCTCTCTCTCTCTCCCTCTCTCCCTCTTCCTATGAGAGGGGAGGAGAAGGAGAGAGAGAGAGAGAGAGAGGTAGTAGATCGCCAATCAAGCTTCCTCTATCAGCCTCTTGGCGAAAAAAAGCAAAAGCAACCACAAGTGCCTCTTGCATTTTTAGGATCGTCCAATTGAAACCAGATGTTTTCCATTCCGAAGAAGATGGACCCCGTATGATAAAAAAAAATGTAAAAATACACGTCTCGCATAATTGCATGGTAAACACGATCCTTTAATCTTTTTTCTATCACACTTCTGCAACAATGTTCCTTTGTTTGGTCAAACATTCTTTACCCGGAAAATGTAACCGTTCTAGAGTTTTGCGAGTCAACATTTTTCCGAGTTTTATTTTCAGATCGTTGTTCGAAAGACGCCACTTTCCACGACTGCCGGAGAACGATGGGGAAAATCGTCGAGTATATCTTAGCTCGAAAATGTTCTTGGGAGTATTTTGTGACAGCCTTGTGCGGGGATGAAAAAATGTAATCCGGGAGCGGGCTAAAGTGGTATTACGCCAGAAAACCGCCACTCCTGCCCTCTTTCGCCCTCGTACTCTCATCGGTTAAGGTACATGCTTAAAACGTGCATTCGACGTTAAGAATGGGGAGACATCCCTCGTATAACCCTCGCTCGAGTCAAACGGTTTTCGTGGAAACTGCGATAACTGATTTGACACCGAGCTACGAAAAAAGGGCAAAGAGAGAGAAAGACAAATACTGTCGTACAGACTGCTGCTGGTTTCAATTCAAGCGAAGGTCTCTTTTCCGCGGAAGCGGTCTCGTCGTTGGAAGCGGTGTTCAAATTATTATTATTTTTTTTAAGTTGAATCATTTAAGTTGAGTCACTTCTTAGATGCATGTTTGTAAAATTTGAGAGCTCTCAGTAGTCGGGGAGTGGGTGGAACATCGATTTCTTTTTTATCCAATTGGAAAAATTGTTTGCATATACCGCACAAACGAAACGCGAATCCAGCCTCAGCCCTCGGCGCAACTTTTAGTTTTCTTTCCGACCATTTTTTCTCAATTTCACATGCAAGTGTGAGAAGCTGGTGGATCTTCGTGCATTACGGTCCGCTAACTTCTAATCCGTTTCCACTCCTATCTATGCCCTACTTCGGCCCCGGACTTACGTCGGTCTTCAGAAATTATGATCTGCCTCGTTGCCTCCTCTCGGTGGTAGGCGAACTACGTATTCAGTTATACTGACGGGGAACAAAAAAGGAGACCGAAAGGTCGAAAAATGCGCGCGGAAGACGTCGAGAACAATGCGTTGGCGAACTGTACGTTTCGTTAATGATCACCTCTCTCGCAAGCCCTTTCTGGTTACATTTGTGGATCTTCAAAAGCCCTCCTCGCGTGACGGACTGTAGCCATTCTCTCTGGCTCTCTCCCACCAGTGACTTTTCCTTAATCAGAACCTGGACCACCGAGGGACGTATGGAGCGCTCCTAAAAAATTTCTATGTTCCAGCGAAAGTTACGAAGTGCACGAGGAAAGGGAGATACAAAAGAAAAAGTGATTCTTCAGCCGTCAAGGGGGTTTGGAAGAACAAAGAAATGGGGATTGATTGCTGCCTTGTTTGAAATCGTTTGGTTTATTCCCTTAAAACCGCATGAACTGAATTCCGTGTCCAAAGCACGCAGCACGCATGCCGGACAAAGTTGCATCCGATGCAGCCTGTATTCTATCCATGGGCAATAATGCTCAGTACATTTTTGAGTACGGGCATAAAAACTTTTCCTCTGCGTTTGCTTGAAGTAAATCATAGTTTCCTAGTACACAATTCGAAGGTTCATGACAGAATGATAAAGATCGTATTCATTCGTTACTTATTTCTGAAAATTCCAACTAAATGCACCTCTTCCGAGAAACATCTCGACACGAGGCTCGTACAATTACATAGCGATGCCGATGATACTGAAAACGATCGGCGTTTATAGCCATAAATATACCAGAGGGGTGTGTTAAGTGTGCTCTCCTTTAAAAAGAAACCAGAGAAATTGCTGTTTTTTCGAATAGAAAGAATAGAAGATTATCCAAATGTATGAGTGCGGTTGTCGCCTACACTATAATCAAGTCGAAAAACCATTTCGGTGAACTTTTCCACGATCGCAAACATACGATGTTGGTGGTTTGAAAAGTTTCCGACCTAGGCGAGAAAAAGTTTTTACGGTGAGATAAATGCATTTTTCAACGTACGCTCTTTTTAGCTCAATAAACTTGTTCCAGTTTTTTTTTCAAGAATCTTTCGTCGCTCGGTATAATAGCTTTTATTTAATCCAAAAACCTCCCAATAACTAAATTCGTTTGCAAACTTTTTTTTTTTCATTATAATAGATCAAAATAACTATTTCGTTGTTCAGCTTTAAGTATTTTATACATTTTCACACGACAAGCCGTTGACGGCGAAAACATCAATTTTCAATGATGATGATGATGATGATGATGATGTGCAAGTGCGATAGTGAAGATCCAACTCAATGCTATTGCATTTTCCATCCAAGTATTTCGTCATCAGTTTACCATGGCAAACTATTTCCACCGTATTCTCGAGCACTCTCTGATATTAATCGAACACTTCCGCGAGTCATATCCGTACAAGGACAGCGAACTTATTCATGACGTCCACGATACATCGTTTATTCCATACTTGATTGGGAAAGCTCTCACGTCTGAGTCTAGATAATCCGATTGAACGTTGAGGTCTAAAAACGTGTTCGTCGTGAGGAATTTGACAGTATGGTTGACTTTGTCAATGCTCGAGGGGCGTCAGGACTTTTTGTAAAATTGCTCTCGCAAATTATTAAGTTGACATTGCAGTAGCCTAGTGTAGTATGAATTTGGCCCATAACGTTACGAGTTGTTCCAGTTGGTGAGCCCTCCTCGTCGATTTCAAACTTGTTCCCAGCCCCACGCTCGAGTTCTTTACATCAAGAGATTGGAGGAATCTTGCCGCGAATGTGTCATCACAAGATTATATCCTCTCTGCCCACCATTACTACTCTCATCTCCCTTCCCCAGCTTATTTCTTCGTCACATAAGGAGTTATCTTTACTCCCCATTGCACTTTTTATAAAATCCTACTCGCATGGAGAGGGGGAGATCTATCTATGCGATATCTGTGCTCCTGTTTTTTCAGTGCTTACAGTATGAAAGATAAGATATTATTTCATGGTCGATGTAATAACGCCCGGGCAGTCGTCCTACATCGAATCAATGAACCGGCCCCAATTTTTCAAACGCAAACGGTTCCGGCTATGTATTTTGAAGATCACTCTTTGTTAGTTCCTACGGATTGTTGCAGCGGTTCAACTGCGTACTTATTTGCGCGTCGAACAATCTCGATACGAACTCAAAGAATAAAAACGCTGTTGAAATTCTTCGGAACAAAATCCGCAATAACAAATTTCACGGAAATCCGTCACACATCACAAACGAGCTGGAATCTTGAGAGAGAGAAAAGAAAATATAAAATGATGTAAGCGTCGGGGCGCCACCAGCTCGAATAACGATTTACTGCCGTGGGACCCCGTTTGCGTAAATAAATTGTATTCCTAGAAAAAACGTCTTAAAGTCTGGAATCGCCGAATTACACGAACGAAGAGTTTTCGTTTGTACAAATAAATCGCATTCTTAGAAAAAATCCGCTGATGAAATTGTGGAAGATTCGCCTGAGAAGTTGTTCCGTTTACCCCAAATGGCGTGTATTCCCACTCTCTAAGATCCCTATGTTCCAGGCAACAACTGTAATGGTGGGGATAGAGGGTGGATCGCCCGTTTTACCCGAAAGTACGGCAAAAGTTGGTTTATCAAACATCGCCCATCTTCATTGGGAGTCGGGTGTAGCAAACCCCCGGCATTCCCTCTTCCTTTGCCAACCGCTTAGCAAGAGGCCGAAAATTAAGCAAGGCATCGTTCGCTAAAGATATTTCCGGTCCTCACTTGAGCCCCACTCGACCTTTATTACCGGTTTGTCGTCTCAGCATCGTGAAAAAACAGCGCGTTGCATTAAATTCATTACTATAGTACCCGCGATAACGACTGAGAGTCGTTATGAAGAGAATGGTTTTTGAAATCAGTTGATAAATAAAGCAGTTATCGAATCGACCGTAGGGAGAAAGTTTTTTTCGACAAAAACGCGCTTAAAGACTGTTTTTGTTTTTTACGCACTACCTATGCACGATTCCACTTGCCTTCCTGTTAAATCTTATTTATAGGCGGAATTCTAGGATAAACATTGGTACATAACATTCCTGCTGCTCTGTTGCGGATTTTAAAATGAATGAAAATACGATTTTTTGGAAATGTTTAATTGGTAGCCTCGTACCTAAATAATTAGCGAAGGGTCATAATAATCATCGCATAGCCAGTAAAAACGTACCCTTTTTATTAACGTGCGACAAAAGTGAAATATTGTTTTTTATTTTTCGGTGACGATAGCACACCCGGAAGGGAAATTTCTCTCGTAGCCCGTCGCTACTGTTCCACTCCCGAACTCGCTACCGATGCGTTTAACGGCCCATGTGACGTTGGGTCGTTTATCCATATGATCGTATGCCTTTTCTCCGAAATCACATCATTTCCAACTCCGTCGCACCCGCTTGCCCATCTGATTTGATAACCACGATAAAAACGATACGCAGTACTGAAATGCGGTTCAAAAGACGTTTCCCACTTTTTGAATTGCTTTTTTCCTTTCATTTCACATTTCCATCCCGTGTGTTCCCCTATGGACCCTTCTTTTTTACGCTATGAAATCGTTACCTGATCAGATTCAAAGGCTGTATATAATATTCGTGACTATACAAAATCTTCAACGATAGGAGAGTGACTCTCCTCCTACGCGATCCAGCTGCGCTGTAAGAGCTCTCCACCTTCTTATGACTACGAAGAAAACAAAAAAGGCTTTTTTACATTTCTCAATTATACGTGTAATTGTACGCTTTGTGAAACGCTGTCATTTTTTTTTTCATTCTCGTAACCATGGCTTCACCTGCGTTAGGGATGTTGAGTCCCAAGCCGCAAATGATGATAAAATTCTGAAAATTTGGTATGTTTTTGTATGAAGTATTTCAGAGGTCGTGTAAAAATGTCACGACAATTAGGAAGCTCGTTATTGAACAATTAACATTCACAAATTAAATGCTGTCTTATGGAAACTGATGTAACTTTGCAATAAGTTTTTTTTTTTGACCTCTCAATTTTCTATTATCTACAATATACTGAAAGCACCGGAAACAAAACGAAGTTTACTGATACATTTTTTTTTATTTCTTTTAAAAATTGTTCTTAACAAAATGTTAATTTTTTTATAACGAGCTTCCTAATCGTCGTGAAATTTTAACACGACCTCTTAAATACTTTATACAAAAACATATCAAATTTTCAGAATTTTCTCATCATTTTTTATTTCAACCCTTAAGGAGGTTGAAGTAATGATGATAGAATTCTGAAAATTTTGTATGTTTTTACATGAAGTATTCAGGAGGTCGTGTAAAAATTTCATGACGATTACGAAGCTATTTATTGAACAATTAACATTAACATGTTTCATAGGGACTCAACATCCTTAAAGTAAAAAAAAATACGGTTATACCATACCTTACAGTTTGGTCGTATGGATAGGTCGACCTTCACCCCCCCCCCCCCCCCCCCGTCACCACCATACACACACAATGAAAACATGCAGTGTCTGCCACGCACCCCTTGCTTATATTGTATCGCCAGTACTCGGATTGCACAATTCAGGTACATATTTGCGCCACACAGCCGTAAACAATGTTCCAAAAGCACCTAGACAACCTGAAAAAAAACATTGTAAAAAAATCTGAAAAAATGTCAGCGCATTCCAAACGAAACAGTGAAACATTTTCTCCTCTTGATATTTTGTCTGTAACTCAATAGTTTTCGAGATACGATACTTTTCGACTTAAGCCATCCCACTCATCAGAGTTTCGAACGAAAATAGTCAAAAAATTATCTCCGAGACAAATTTTTGAATAATCTGATTCAGTATAAACTTACGCAACTTTTTACATCTTTGACATAAACTCTTAACTCTTGACTCTTAGCCCCTAACTCTTGACTCTTAACCCCTATAGTTCTTGAGTTGCATTGCATTTAACGAAATTTGTCTTTTTTTTTAGCAAAAAATGAAATAACTTTACGAAAAAAATCGTGCGAAACTTGGAAAAAAAAAACGAAAATTGAGCTCCTGTTATCCCGTTCAAGTTTATCATGGATAAACATGACAATTTTTTTTTCCATAAGTCGTGCGCCCAATTCTCGATGGTTGAAAGAAAGCCAAACAAACAGTGACGTACAAAAGTGCGTACAGGGTCGAAAAAAAAATTCTTAAAGATATTTCAAAAAGCACAAGAAATAACTGAATTTGTTCCCTTCAAAACACCGTTCGGTCAATGTGATTATCTTTTTTTCTTCGACGAAGCTATGTAACTTTTAGTAACATATTTTTCGAAATAATTTCATATATTTGTCATATGCGTGGATAAGGCCCCTACAAAACGCAATATTGCTACATTTTTAATTACTCTGTCGGTTCTGTACTATAATCTGGTAGTGTTGACGATTTATGTACATATCTGGTTAGCTAGTAGCTGAGGTTGAATCAGCCCTTAATGCTTCACCGCAGTGAGCATTGCCGGTTCTACAATATATGTATGTATGTGTAGAGAGAGGGGGAGAGAGAGAGAGAGAGAGAGAGAGAGAGAGAGAGAGAGAGAGAGAGAGAGAGAGAGAGGGGGGGAGAGAGTGACGGTGAGGGGGGTGGGGGGATAAGCCGACCGCAAAACCTAGAATTTTGCGATTAAAAGAAAAAACGTATGAAAAGAGCGCTCGAAAAACGTAACACGTTTGTTCACTATACCCACCCACCTAGCCGATACCTTCGTCCTGATACATAAATCCGTTATATTTGAAAGTTACCTTCTACAAAAAAAAACCAAGTTAACTTTTTTTACTCATCTTCGCCTTTTTCGCCATTTTTTCCAAGGCTCTGTCTTCTCAAAATAAATTCCAGATCTCTCTGTTTCGCCATAAAATACGTGTTTTCGCTTCTCCACATGAATACTCATGAAGCATACTGAGTAAAATTCATAGAAAAATAGTAATACTGCTCATTCGTTGTAAATTCGCAACAAAGTATGTATATAATACTCGAAGAAGGTAAAAAAGAAAAAAAAAAGTTTAGCACGATCTCTCCCACTTCCGCACGATTTGCATTACCTTCGGGATATGCACCCACATGCGCGTACTTGCACATGTATTATGAATTTTGATTAATTCGTGCCTGGAGGCGGTCTCTGTCGTTCTTTTTTTTTCCAAGCGTGTTTAAACAGGGCTGCGGTAAAGTTTTACGAGTCGCGAGCGCTTTCGAGATCGGACGGAATTAAATGCCGTGCATAAATAACTTTTGGAAACGCGGTGGCGTCGCGAGGTATGAAAAAGCGAAGCAAAACCGGACAATCCGGACGCCATAGAGTTTCCAAAAACAATGGTTAAGTTCGTGGATAAAAACGGGAACGCTGAGAAGGTTCTGGGTAGGGCGGCGAAGCGGCAAGGCTGCGGGGGTCGGAGAGGGGGTTGTCGCATGTGTTTCGTCCTTTCAGGGGGTCCTTTATAACGGTCAGAATATTGCAGCTGCGTGCGTGTATATTCGACCGCGCGACGTGAAGGATGTGAAAAACACGTGCTCTGATTGAAAAGTAGAGAGTTGGTCGGCCCCGGAAAATGAGAGGAAGCAAGCAACAAAGGAAGAAAGAGAAAAGAGAAAAGGAGAGAGAGAGAGAGAGAGAGAGAGAGAGAGAGAGAGAGAGAGAGAGCAGCGGGAAAAAAGAAATGGTTACATTGCGGTAACCTCCGCAATTGTTCTTGTGAAAAATGTAAATGGTAAAGAATAAGTCTCACTCTAACGAGGGAGGAGATTCGAAATGAGGGAGAGAGAAAGACAGCGTCCTGTATCCGGAAGAGTGATTCCGATACAAGTGTGCGGATATGTATAAGGCAAATGTTCCGTGGGTCAGCGGCATTTCCCTTCACCGTACAACCGGCTAGACCACGCTGTGCATAATACTCGTCTCCGGTACGATTGTATGCATATTGTATTAGGTAGCGTGGTAGCGATGAGTTCGGAGGCATACAACTTCTACTGCGTCCTTAGTCTCGTTCGAAATAGGTTGTACTTTTCGTGATGGTGCCTCTTCCGGTTCGTGGCTTGCATAAAAATTTGTCGGTCATTTTGTCTCAAAATGAGATTTCGTTTTCGGGACACCATTTGCCACAGGAGCTGCATCGGTTTTTCGAACAGTCGTTTATAGATATTACACAAATATTGGACAATGATGTTACTCCAAACCCGTCATTATATTTACGTACCATAGCCGCCATCGAACATGCCCGGCGGGTATGGCACGTAAATAATTTAAACGATTTCGATGACAGATGTAAAAATGGCTTTCTCGATTCGATTCACAATACACGTTCGTCTGATTTTTTTTTCACCAAAAAATGCGCGACGGGTCTAGGAAAAACAAATTAAGACGTTTAATGAAACGAATTTTCGAACATTTTTTTCTTCAAAGTAGCACCACCAACGTTTCACGTGATCTAAAATTGACAATTTCATTCGGCCAAAAAGATAAAACTCGGAAGGGTGTTATTTATTTGTTTTCTATCGGCTGACAGATCAACAGAGAAAAAGAACAACATTAACGTTATAGCCGAGAAAATTTGTAACATCTACATTTCAACAACCACGCTTCAAATCGAATTTTTAACAACACTTCCCGGCTGGAAATTTGTTCAGGCTAGCCAGATTTATGATTAGGCCGTGATCGGGGAGCTGTGTGGCTATCCATATTACAGGAATTTTGATTCGGCCGTGAGCCTGCCGTGAACAGGCAGCCACAGGTCAGGCAAACTTATGGCAAACGTGACAATGGCCATAATGTGGTTTGCCTTATCAGTGCCCTAATATGGCTCTATTAGGAGGCCCATGCATGGCAGTGCTCAGGCTAGCGCTAAAGTGGTGGCGCTGCGGTGGTGGTTTTAAAAACTGTATACATATGCTTGCACGTGTGTCATATTGTATACATCGAACGTGTTGGGTAAAAATTTGAAAATTTTCACACGATATATAAAAATAAGGGGCACATAAATCAGTGAAAACGTAATGAATCGTAAAGAGCAGAGGAAGCGGTATTTGACACGGCTGCGCGTTAGAAGATATCGTTCAGAGAAAAAAGTTGACGAGTCTCGATCTTCTGTACAAGTATCAGGTATGTATAACCTTACTTTTTTCAACTTTTACAAACTTTATCAATTTTTATGCACCTGGGTATAGAATAATATCAATATAAAATATAATTTTAAAAATAGACAAATAAAATTAAAAAATTTGAAAAAAAATAAAAAAATTTAAATAGAAAAATATCAATATAAAATATAATTTAAAAAATGAGAATGATATACGTCGTTTTGTTTACCAAAAATTTGAATATTTACAGAAAGGGGCCCAAATGATAAAATTGAAGATCAGGAAGGTCTCGGTAAAGTTACCAGGAAACAAATTCTTAATGCCAGCGGAGAGGATTCGAACACCAGCGAAGAAGATCTCCATGCCAGCGGAGAGGGTTCCAATGGCAGCGAAGAAGCTCTCGATATCAGCGGAGAGGTTAATATGGGCAGCGAAGAAGATCTCGATATCAGCGGAGAGGTTACTAGTGGCAGCGAAGAAGACCCCGACGGCAGCGGAGAGAATCTCAACTCCAATCTCAGTTCTAATCACGGCGAAGAAGATTCTAATGGCAGCGAAGATGAAGAGCCTGGTCAAGAAAATGTGCAACGTAGGAATAGAGATGAAGCTGAAGAACTGCGAGAATGGGTCATCAAAAACAATATCCCACACACTCAAGTTGACGGTTTGTTGAAAATTTTCCGACGAAGGTTACTACCTAATTTACCTCAGTCAGCGAAAACTTTTTTGAACACAAATTCAGCTACATACGAAATAGTCGATTTTACAGACGAAAATGGTGAAACCAATGGTCACTTTGTGTACTTTGGCATGAAAAATCACCTTCAGAGGTACGTGAATACAGATATCCACAGAGAAAAGATTTTGTATTTACAATTTAATATTGATGGACTGCCATTATTTAAGTCAAGTAATCAACAACTGTGGCCCATTCTCTGCAAAGTATTTTTTGATCCGGATGTATATAAGCCATTTCCTGTGGCAATGTATTTAGGGACTGAAAAACCCAAAGATCTACAACAATATTTACAACAATTTGTTCATGAGATGTCACTGGTATTGCGCGATGGAATCCTAATTAATGAACAATTATTTCAAATCCGTATACAGTGTTTCACGTGCGATCGACCTGCTCGTTCTTTAATCAAATCTGTTAAAAGTCACAATGGATACTTTAGTTGTGAGCGTTGTATCATAGAAGGCGAAAGATACGAAAATCGCACTGTATACGTTTCTACAACGTGTGACAAAAGAACGGATGAAAGTTTTCGCAACAAAAACCAACCAGAGCACCACATAAATATTTCACCGTTACTTCTTATCCGTGATCTCAACATGGTCGATCATTTTGTGCTTGATTTCATGCACCTCGGATATTTGGGAATCATGAAAAAATTCTTGGACTACTGGTTGAATGGAAAACGAAAAGTGAGAATCAGTCAAAATAATAAATTTCGATTGTCCCAGCAATTAATGGATATACAGGTGCCTCAAGATTTCCAACGTACGACAAGATCGTTGGCTGACGTAGGGAAATGGAAAGCAACAGAATTTCGGTTTTTTCTATTGTATTTGTCCCCTGTAATTTTAAAAGACATTCTACCGGAAAATCTCTACAAGCATTTCTTACTCTTCCACGTAGGAAGTCGAATTCTTTGCTCAAGAAATTTGGCTTCGAAATTCCTTGGGCAAGCAAAAATATATCTTCAGACCTTTGTTTCGTTAGCGCTAGAGCTGTATGGTCGTGAGTGCCAAGTATTGAATATGCATTCCCTTATTCATCTGGCAGATGATGTTGAAAATCTCGGCTGTTCGCTCGATAATATTTCAGCTTTTTCTTTTGAAAATGCTCTCGGGAAAATTAAAAAAATGTTGCGAAGTGGCAAACGACCGTTACCACAGATTTGTCGTCGTTTACATGAAGCGTTTTTTGTGGATGTCAAAACAGTTGTCATACCACCCGATATGGAAATATTAGCGGTAAAACGTAAGAGCCGGCAAGAAATTGAAATGATAAAAAAGCTTCGATATAAAGCCTTTATCATTACAACTTCTCATCCAGACAACACTGTTTTGTTAAACAACAATAAAATATTAATGGTAAATGTTATATATACTGTACGCGGTGAACCGGCGAGCGCTATCCGAATAGTAGGAAAAATAATAACTCGCGAAAAAGCACTATTTGGATATCCATGCAAAGCCGACAATCTCGAGATGTGGAAGGTGAAGTTGACAAACATGGACGAAACATGTACTCTCGACGATGTGTGTACAAAAATGGTACTTTTTAAAATTAATGATGTTTCAAATCGACAAAAAATGTATGTAATGCCGCTGCTTCATGGCTAAATTATTGAATAAATATTGGACGCTTCATTGATTTATTTTGTTTTTTTTCTAAGTACAAACAAAAAAAAATATGTATACCATGATAAGATTAAGGATGACCATGATAAGATTAAGGTTGGTGACTCAAATAAATATGTTAAGAATTTAATAACATTTGGTCGTAACATTCTGTAGTATCAAATATGTGAACACAATTTTTTTCAAATTTTTCTTCTGTCTAGTTATCGAGTAATTAAGCATTAAAGCAGAATTCTTATGCCCGGGATATATACTTATATATATGAAAACGCTATCGTTATACACGTGAACTTCAATGTTCAATTACTCGACAACTGGTTAGAAAAAAAATCTGGAAAAATTTGTATTGTCATATATATAATACTATACAATATATTCACCAAATTTTATTAAATTCTAATCATTTTCAAATTTTTTATGTCGGTCACCAACCTCCTTAAATCATCGTGTTATTTAATCGCGAATAATTTGTATTATCCAAACGTAATAAATAATTCAAGCATTTGTTTACATTTTTGCCGCTTTAATTTACGACTGTAGCGCCACCGTGATAACTGTGTGTCGTGTCGCCGTTGTTTGCATTCGCGGAAGTTTTTGGCGGATGAACGACGAGTGTGCCGGTACGCACGTGTGCGGTTCGTTTTTTTTTAAATAAAATGGAATCTCTCGAGACCGACGAACAAATCGCAGTAAGTTGAAATTGATTTTTATTCACCAATATATATCGTGGATATTCTGATTGATGTGGGCTGACTTTTATTCAAGAACACAATGTTTTTTCTATTGTGAATACACGTGCGTTTAACCTCAAAAGTTGTCGAGGCTATACGAATATTTCTAACGACATTTCAATATCATTCAATAGGTAGACAATTTTGCGTACAAAATTGTCGAGTTCAACGACGAAAAAGTTCAGAAAGGATTGAAAAGCACGGATATCGTACCGTCCCAGTGGATAACCTACGATATCCACTCGGACCAACTTATGACGAGGTTCATGCCACTTCCCTACGGAGATGAGGATCTTGCTATCCTGCACTCGCTGGTTCAATGCCATGCCCCTGCGCCAGAGTCCTGGCCGACGTTCCCAATCAACATTCGAGGAGCCGCACGTAAGTCATTTTTTATAAGAAAACAAAAAATTCCCTTCCGATTCAATTCTTTTTTTTTCAAATAAAACTGTTCATTTCATCTTGTATAGGAAATTATCAAGAAGCTGTTCAGAAGCTTAGAGTTATAAGCAAGCAGAGCTACGCATTTACATCAGATTCCGAGGTCCCGGCGGAGGAAAAGGCTGCGCGACTGACGCAGACGTACAAGACAAAAGTACTGCAAGACACAAATTGGTACGTCCCGGACTTGACCGACATGAACGACAATATTTGTAAGTACAAAGTTTAATGTTTGTTTATTATAATTATACATTTTATGATATTATATATAATTCATGGTTAGGAATGAAAAGTTAGGAAAAAAACCAGAATTATGCTTTCGGACAAAATATACTTGCAAAGAATATTTGTACACAAAATCTTCGTAAGTAAATTTCGTACCGGAAGGAAATTTTTATTTATTTACAAATTTATTTATTCATAATCATGAACTATTATCTAACCAAGATTTTTTGCTAAAGTATGACTCCTCTTTTTTCCATAATTTTCTATATGCCATGAGTTTGGGAAGGAATTGTTATATAAGATCAATCGTATTAAAATTGTAGATGTTCAATCGACTATCGATGGGCGGCAAGGATCCGTAATGAGGAATAAAGGTTCTTTCTTTGATGTATACTTTTCACATATTCTTATTCACATTTGCTCCCTCGATATATTGAGACTAATTTGCATGTGTTAATTTTCAGATAGTGCATCTTCATTGAAGCAAGAAAAAAAAAAGAAAAACAAAAAAAATGATCGTTCTTCGACACAGCAGCATAAACCAGACGTCTTGTTGGATCAAATATTGCCCGTTATCGATGATAGCACCAGAATCGTCAGCGAAAACAACGTCGATTTTCACGGTAAGATTTTTAATTTCTTAAGGATGTTGAGTCCCAAATCGCAAATGATGATAGAATTCTGAAAATTTGGTATGTTTTTGTATGAAGTATTTCAGATATCGTGTAAAAATTGCACGACAATTAGGAAGCTCGTTATCGAACTTCCACATTTAAAATTCACAAATTAAATGTTGTTTTATGGAAACTGATGTAACTTTGCAATAGGTTTTTTTTTACCTCTCAATTTTATAATATCTACAATATACTGAAAGCAACGGAAACAAAACGAAGTTTATTGATAATTTTTTTTTTATTTCTTTTAAAAATTGTTCTTAACAAAATGTTTATTTTTTAATAACGAGCTTCCTAATCGTCGTGAAATTTTAACACGACCTCTTAAATACTTCATACAAAAACGTACCAAATTTTGAGAATTTTTTAATCATTTTTTATTTCAACCCTTAAGGAGGTTCAAGTAATGATGATAGAATTCTGAAAATTTGGTACGTTTTTACATGAAGTATTCAGGAGGTCGTGTAAAAATTTCATGACGATTAAGAAGCTATTTATTGAACAATTAACATTAACATGTTTCATAGGGACTCAACATCCTTAAATCTGAATTTTCTTATTTGTTATAATTTTTTTAATTTTCGAATTGAAACTGAAAAATTCAGTTTTTTCTTCAAGAATATTTTTTATTTCTCGATAAATCAGTCCTTATAGCAATCACGTATGTGCCATGCTATCTTATTGTAATTCAGGTTATCTGAGAATGCTTGTGCTCTGTCGATACTTTGAATCTTTGTATAGAAACAGAGAGAGAAATTGAACGTAACATTAGGCCTGTTACGAGTCCATTGATAAGAGGCTTTTCGCTGTTTGTTCAACGACGATCGAAGGGTGTTTTGGAGAGGCGTTAGAATTTTTTTTTTTAATTTTCGGATAATTTTTTTAAATTTTGTACATTGTGCTTGTGTGCCTCTGTTTCAGTTCTCTCCGAAAGTATAACCAAAGGTTTTCGATCGATAAACCAGCAGTTTAATCAATTGAACCGAAAAATGGATGAGCTGCAGGAAATGTTTCGGACGCAACATCTCAGGGACGAAGCTGAAATTCGAAGCTTGAACGAGACAGCTGGACGGTACGATCTCGACATCCCATTCAAAACGATGGAATCGTTTATTGCATTTAATCGAAAATTGTCAACAGATGAGAAGTTCCGAAAAGAAATCGTGAGTAAATAGAAATTATTTATTTATTTTATCATTTATTTTTTGTGATGTAATTTACTATTATTTTAAATACAAATTTTCTTTTGACCATTCTTCTTTCATTCGTATGTGAACTGTTCAATTTATTTTTTACTCTTTTCAGATATCGAATATGGCTCCGATTTGCAGTGCTCGTGTGCCACTGCTGCAGACGATCCGCGAAATTTTGAAAAGGTTCATCGCCCGGGAAGTTTTAATGCAGTTTACGGCTGTCAAGGAGTCCGGGTCCAAATCAGTTTTCAAAAAAACCGATTTTTTCATTTGCTTGCAAGGTAATTTATTAATTATAATACTAGTATACACTGAAACAAAAAATTAAAGGAGCAAAAAAAGTTGACCATTTTTTTCGTGATTTTCGAAACTTCGTCAAAAATGGTCGTACGAAAAAAATAAAAAAAGGATTTTGAAGCTTGAGGTTTCGAGTTTTTAGTTCTGACAATGATATGCTTTTTTTAAAAAATTAACTGACTGCGCGGTCGGAAGTAATATCAAGACAAAAAAAGTTTGCAAATTTTTACATTTTTCAAAGTTCTGCACGGGTTTCGGATATTTTTTTCGGACTTAACCAATATCAAGGTCATTGAGCCCATTCAATTCACTTCAACTCGCTTTTTTTTTAAATCTCCGCACGACAATTTTTCGCTGAGATATCGGCCTTTGAATGAAAAAACGTCCTTTTGTCTTCAGTCATCGATATCTGAGGAACTAATGGTCGTACGGGAATTCGACCGGCAGTTTTGGAAACGTGAATACATACTCTACAAACACTGATTATTATTGTAGTGAATTTGTTTTTTTAATTTTTGCCACCAGTTTTAAAAAAGTATCTTTCGAAAAACACGAAAAGTACCTTTCGGAAAACACGAAAAAAATGGTCAACTTTTCTTGCTCCTTTAATTTTTTGTATCAGTGTATATTGCATCGCTTAAATAATATTTCTCTTGCAACACGTATAATATAGATTTCAAATGTTTGCATATTTCAGATGTCATACTATCGAAAGCCACCAACGACGAAAGTGTGACAATAAACAAAATCCAACAAGCTGTCGGTAAGGTTATTAACAACGCGAAGGACTGGGACGGGCACCGCTCAGCACGGCAAAAAAAAGAATAACCACAAGGTTATACCTTGTTTAAGGTATATATTTAAATAAATATATATTGATTTAAATATATATTATATATTTAAATATATTTCTGAAATATATAAACAAAAATATAAAAATAATAAATATAACAAAAAATAATAACAATTAACAAATATAACAAAGAAACAAACAACCAAAGACACTGCTGTCGATAAGTAACCTTTCAAATGTAAATTGGTATTAAATATTTAATAAACAAAATAAGTTTTATGTTATTTGTTCTGTATCTTTTTTATATAATACATCCGATCAGCCAGCCGTATACACGCCATCATAAGACGCCAGGATAGCGGCCCAATCAGGCTGCCAAATTCGCGCGTAATCAGGCAGCCAGATTCGCGCGTAATCAGGCTGCCAGATTCGCGCGTAATCAGGCTGCCAGATTCGCGCGTAATCAGGCTGCCAGATCCCGCCATTATGAGGAACAGCGTTACATTTTTGTTCACGCCCTAATCAGGTTGCCATACTAGCGCCATATAACGGCAGTCAGGCAACCCGATGCGAGCGTGATTAGCGCCATAAGAAAATTTCCAGCCGGGTTCTGTCATATAGCTCAAACTAAGCTTTTCAATGCCCCTGTGTGAGATGATAAAAATATGGTGGGCCACTTTTCTTTTTCAGATTTACTTTCCGAATGGAAGTCGGTCAGTTTTCGTTCCCTTTTCTCGCGACTATTTTAATTAATGATGTACGACAGGTGCCGATGACAAAAACGGGCACACAATGTTTTTGTTACGTCATAGGGTCGGCAGCTGGGCTCCGGTAACCTCACTGTTTATTCGAATATTTTAATATCCGTACGTTAAAAAAAAAAAAAAAAAAAATAACCAAGATCAATCGGCATGAAAATAAGGCTAATTTTTTTAGTACTTGGCGTAGATTTTTTGTTTGAAAAAATATCTATTGTGGGAAACCGTTTTTCACGATTCTTAGAGATCATTCCATTTTTTTTCCTCCGAGAAAAAAAGGTTCTCGTACATTGGACACCCTTCATTTTTAAATATTATAAATTTTAAGACAGCTCAACTATCGCAGATTGTGCGAGTTTAAAAAAAATTGTATATAGAATTTACCTGAGTTCAGAATTCTTGTTGTGTACAGAATTACTGTTGATATTTATAACTTTACATTTTGCTCATTAATTTATATGTGTGTATGCATATATATATATACAAAAATAAAATAAAAATATAAACTTTTAAGTAGTATAAATATAAGAGTACATATACTAGTAAAAATATTACATATTTGACACCAACGTACTGACTTTTTGATCCAACCGACTGTCATTTGGCTAATTTGTATGTCAACTGATGAGATGTACGTAAAGTCATATATATAGTCTCGTATAGAACGTTACACTTTAAGGACTGCACTCGTGAACAAATGCAAGTGTAGTTTGAGATGAGTGGCCTATAGATGGACGCATTCTTCTTGAAATGCGAGCTTGAGTTTAAAAGGTAAAGGAAAAGTGAGTGGTAAATAGAAATTGGAGAAATAGGATTGTCCTAGCATCCCGAACAAACTTTATGCTCGTATATAGAAGAACTTATAAAGAGATGGTAGAAGGTAAAGATCCATGCAGTGAAGCATAGCAGCTTGGGTGTGCTAGTATTTCGTGCAAATGGATTGCAAATATGCGCGCGCGCGCGCGCGTGTGTGTGTGTGTGTGTGTGTGGGCGCGTGCGTGCGTGCGTGCGTGTGTGTGTGTGTGCGCGCGCGCGCATGTATGAATACATGCATGTATTTCTAAGTGTAGAATTAAAAGAAAGAGGATGCGAGAATAGCTACTACGGTATAGCAATATGGCGCACACATGTCAGCCATGTTTTACGAGAACGCCTCTGAGATTTACGACGGGGAGGATCCCGGTAATTTCGTACGGTTTCTTTGGCTTTCGGCTTGGTACCGAACTCTACTTTTTATTCCTTTGGCCAAGTAAGTGCTGGTGACAAGAAAAGAGACAGAAGTATGTAAGTCGGTAGAAAGATAGCGAGAGAGGGAGGGGGAGAAATAAGTATGTACGACAAGGTGTCGCGGGTCCGAGCACCCTTTTCACAATTGACCAAGATTATGCTCAATTATGAAAAGTAACCGTAAAATTTGACAACATTGAACAAAAATAGATTGGCTGAATGGTGAATGGAGCATGTTGTATTGAAAAAAAAATGTTTTTACAATTATAAAACCTCACCATTGGCTACAGCTTTTTTCCTTTCATGATTTCAATATGTAACATTTTTTTGAAAAAATACTGATTTTTACGATTTTTTTTTTTTTTTTAAATTTAAAGAATTGAGTAAAAGATGCAAAATGTATCCTTTAATGGACTTTTAGCAAAAGTGACAATTTAAATCGTGTGGATCACAATGAAAGAAAAACTGCAGCAGTTTGAATTCTTGAGGGCTTCATTGAGATACTTTGAGCTTAGAAAAAAACCGAAACGGTCTTTAGTCTATCCGTTATTTGTTGAGTTATCTCAAGTTTAGGAAAAATTCGTGAAAACGCAATTTTTAATATTTTTTTAAATCAACGTGCTCGCATCAAAAAAAAAATTGTTTGTCAGAAGACAAAAATTACACCTTATAGAGGATACTTTGAAGTTTTCAAAACACTCCTTTTATTTCCTGTACGATCGTTAGTTCCCGACTAACGAATTATCGAAGCCGAAAAGGTCGTCTTTTTTGCTTTGAACGACGATAACTCAGCGAAAAATCATCGTACAAATCTCACGAACCACTCAAATTAAAGAGGAAGAATCAAGCTGAACGAGCTTTAAGATGACATTACTGAACACAAATTTATTCGAGTCCGTCGACCTCTTGAAAGGCAGGCGAAAAATTTGGAATTTTTTTCCGTTGATCTATTTAAGCTTACTCAGAAACGTTCAATGATAAAAATATTTGACCTGTAGATCTCAAAACTGAAGTCTTGAAGCTTGAATTTAATTCTTTTTTCTTGCTCTACCACCATTTTTCGCCAAGTCCATAGCCTTCTGAAAATCACATAAAAATTTGGAGATTTTTTCGTATCCTCGAATTTTTGCGTCTAATGCATTATAGCTTAACTCACGAATGTGTCACTTCTATGAATCTCTTTTATTGGGCCAACTGAGAAGATGGTACATTCAAAGTCCATTCAAAATATGGCACATTCAAAGTATTGTCGGAAAATATTTCACGATCGTAGCTGTTATTACCTACGTCGTTCCGACATCAACTCAATTTTCAGTCCTAATCGTCTAATGTATAAGCTCGAAAAAAAAACCCTTCTCAATCGGCATACCATTCACAAAAGCATAAGTAGAAGGTACGAATAGATCGCAAATGGTTGAACAAACCAACGAACCTCTGTTCTAATCCTATAGCTACCAATCGTTTTGCGAGTAGCTTTAAAAAATGTCAATGCTTTTCTCCTTTATGTAGAGAAGGGTATAATAAATGGTTCAAACAAAAGATTGCATGCTACCTTCTCATTATGTAATTTCATTTTCAGTCTTCCCGATGAACGTATTGTTTTGTTTTCAATGGCCGCATCCTCCTGGAGAAATTCTGTTATCGAAATAAAATATTAAGAAACTTTGATTACCGTAACTTTTCTAGACTATCTCCTTATGACGCTCAATTTACGTAAAGAAAACCGCCTGATATCGCGAAATGTGAGAAAGGTTTAAAGTTTGTTACATTTTCTGAAAGGAGCAAAAATAATTAGTCGAAACGCTCCGAGCGACGGTAGTTAAACTTGATACTACCCAGACATTCACGATAGGGGGTTGGGCGACCGGGAGTAAGTTGTTCCTCCAAGTGACAACAACTCTTACGCGCCGTCTCGGCGTCACTAAAATGGCTGCCGAAACAGCGCGATGGTATGACGTTATGCGACCCACCGATTGCTATCTCTATTCGTGGCGAAGTTATGCGTATAGGAATAACGTACCCCCGGCACTTTGAACCCCGAACTCCCCTACTCCATTAATTTGTAAAATAAATTGGCTTGATATCCAAAAATGACAAAAGCATCTACCCGACTTTTTCAAATTTCAAAACTTTTTGCAACATCGCAATATTCAGGACTTAAAAAAAACGATATACTCTTACCCCGATTATAGCTAATTTCATTACGTAAAGTGCTCGATGGTCCATGTACTGTAAAAAACATTCATCCTGATTTTCAATTTATTGAAATTACAACGCGAACAAAATAATCCATCCACGAATTTTGATATTTCCATTTTTGGGAACGTTTCGAACGCATTTTCTTCGCAATCACGAAAAAATCCAGCAATGCAGTGCTTCCTGCTCCATACGGGAAAAACAACATTTCAATAATAACAAAAAATATTACGGTAGGATAAAGATTTAAAATACATATTGTAAAACGAGTCAGATGATAATTTTTTCGACATCTCTCCCCCTATCTCGTCTATTTCTTTTCTTCAACGCCTTCCTCTCAACCCTTTTTCCGATTTGCTTCGTATCGCGCATACCTCTGATGAGTGAAGGGTGACCTCGAGAGGCCTGGATTCGAGTGCAACGAATGAATAGGGTCTCTCATTGAAGGGTCGTGGCTCTCACTTTGGTCCATGGCTCTACCGAGATGCCACCACCGCATATGGCATTTCTCGCACGTCCACACATGCACGCAGAGCGTTACAAACAATAAAGCGCGCGCGCGCGCGCGGTGAGAAGTAAAAGTACAAAAGTACTTCGGAGCCCGAGCGCACCCGTGATCGTAAAAGTTTTGGGGGACTTTTCAAAAGAATTTTGCTAGCTCACTTAAGGTTCACGCGAGTTCAGAAGGCTAAAGAATTCTCTTGGAGAAGAAACAAGAGTGGATTGAAGTGAAAATAAGAATGGAGTGATATTAGCACTGCGGAGAAGGCTCGTTAACGCTCGTTGGCCTGTACTTAGCCACGTACGTCATATTTGCAAGTAAAAAAGAGTCACCTCTCACTATAAGTGTTGTATCGATGAAAGTCGAAAGAGAGCAATAGCAAGACAAAGGTGGACAAGGCTGACAATTTGCGAATCACTCTCATCAGCGGCGTAAAAGTTACCTTCGAATACAAAGAAAATACATTTGACTTAACGAGAGAACTGGATCATCGTAGTATTCAATGAAAGACTCAGATGCAATATTTCTTTTGACGGCAGCGCTTTTTTGTATGGGAAAAAAACCAGGCCTTCTTTTTAAAAGGCTTTGATCTCGCCATGGTACGCAGCGTCCTTTCCGCGTCGTCCCCTCGCGAGACACAGAAGCATCGATTATTCCCGTCCAATTCATTGATGAGTGAAAAATGGTTTCGCGATGAACGAAGAGTACCGCGAGGCACAAAACGAGAATGCTCGAGCGCAGTGTATCCCTGACCCATTTGCCTGCTGAGCCTCCAAACCACGAGTTTACTTCCATCAAAAACAGTAGTTAAACAATACGAACATTACGAGAGACACGATGCCTTTTGTGCATCACACACAGCTAGAGGGTGAATAACCGTCGTTGGTTTTTTTCTCAACCCTTTTTGATATTGTTCGTTTGTCCTTGTTCGGGTTGGTGATTCGTGGGTACGTAAGTAGGTCGCCGCTTTTGTTAAATCAAAGATAAAGACACGGGAACACTTGCACCCGTTGCGAGAGGGTTCGGGAACTCCGTTTTACACGAATGTGTAGACTCGTAAAACAAGAACTCCGCTCTCTTGTTTCTATAAAGCTTATCGGCTAAAAAAAATTAACAAAAAAATAAGAAGAAAAACCGTTCCTCGCTTCGTCTCTCATAACACCTTTTATGTAAAAGTAGATCAGTCCCAGGACTGAAAGTTTCATCCGTGGAACATAAGAGAGGAGGAGGGAGAGAGGGCTGAGCAACACCGACCGGTGTTGCGGTGCCGCTTTGCCATTCTTCCCTCGCAAATTCGACAAGTTGCGCGACTCAACGAAACATCGACGTGTCCCCTTTTATGTTAATGGCAGCGAACGTTTACCGCACACCGTACATGTCTGCTGGAAGATACGCGAAAAGTGGAAAAGGCTGCTTGCATGGGTGCGCCATGTTTCGTCCTGAATTCAATTTCAATGGAACTGGGGGACAATTAAAATAAAGTATTCCTTTTTGTTTCAGTGAATACGTCCGGAATCTCGTTGCGCATTCGTCTTGTTTCTTAGTCAATATTATTGTTAACGACAACCGCATTTCCGACCCCATAGCGCAGACGCGCTACGAATTCATACTCGTCCGTCTTGCAGCGCTGTATACCGTTACTTCTGACACGCTGTAAAAAAAAACGCCTCTCACTCGGACATCATATGCGTGACAGATCTTGCTTCTTCTCCAAAGAACTGATCCTATCGCCTTGATCATCGATCGCGCTTGTTTGAGCTCGTTAGTAACACGAGGTGAGATTTTACGCTGTATATACTCGGAACGAAAGCGCTTATGACGCGGACGATTAAAAAAGGACAGCATGGACGCTTATCTCTCCTCTGATGAACTTACACCGGTGCATTGTAACCCTTTCTAACATGCCAGTGGAGGACAGTCTCCATCTATCTATTGCGACAACTTTTTCCTTCTCTTTTACGTTAGATCGAGCTATTTTTTTATTTTTATTTTTTCCAACATTTATCTATGATCGCAAAAAGAGAAAAAACCTCTTGATCTTGTGGAATGGAAAAAAAGCCGAGTTCGAGAATCCATTTTGAAGAAAATATACGATAGACTGTGCAGTATTTAGCAGGTTTATCTGTTAATCTCCCCTCTCGTTACGTGTACACTTTTTTTTGTTGTGGGAATACGAAATTGTCGAAACTACCAAAAACTAGTGTGACCGAACAGCGGCACCCCCGCTCCCCCCCGTTGACAAAAAATTTCGGCAATTCGACCGATATCGAAATACGATTTTTCGTATTCTCCGCAGTCCACAATAAAAAAGAATCGCCCAATAAGTCATTTGTACAACGCAAAACATATATGTTGAACATTTTACACTTCACTGACAATAATTGTTGTTTGATATGATATTTTTAGTTGAAACAACATCGCTGCAATTTGCATTGTAATTCTCCATTCGTCACGTCAATTTTTCATTCGTCACGGCATTTTTTCCATTCGTCGAGTTAATATTTCATTCGTACGTACGAGTTAACGAAGCTGGTAATTAACTTGTAATGAAAGAGTCACGAGAACAAATTGGAATTCTTAGCTTTGAGATTATACGGGATATCGTGCTGTGCGTTAACACAATCGGATCCAATATATTCGAAATTCCGTGATTATGGTAACGACCTAACTGAACGAGCATGACGCGAGAGGCAGACATTGAGTCAATGGGGTCAGCCTACCCAAGAATCGTGAAAGCGTTTCAAATTTCCTTGCTCACTCTTGTGGCCCTTCGATCGTCGAACGTGTTTTATTCTTTGTCTTGACGGACGCAGACCATCGGATCACTTGAATTTGTTGCAGGGTTATTTTTCGGTCAAACAATAGACCGTTTGTTGCCTTGCTGCGCACTTTCTCTCCTTTCCATTACTCTGTGGGAGAGAGGGAGAGAGAGAGAGAGAGAGAGAGAGAGAGTCTCTCTCACTCCATTGGTTGATCGATTCAAGATGCGACTACTGCAGACTTACATTCCACATTTCCAAGAACTCCGTTAGCTGTATGTAGTGAGACAGCTCCGCGCGCTCTCTCTCTCTCTCTCTCTCTCTCTCTCTCTCTCTCTCTCTCTCCTCTCATTCCTAATTTGTCTCTTTCTTCATTCCTTCTCTCCGCTGCTTTCTTACCCGCTCACCATCGCAGTTAAGGATTCGTGCGCATGTGGTATCATCGATACGCACATTTCGTCGTGTCTTCCACCGAAGACGTGGCGCGACTTCCTAAGTAGGTATGCCGTATCGTATCCCGTATCAGAATGAACGCAATAAACCACAGTACAATTCCCAGCCGGTTTCCAAGGAAACGCCGGTGTTTTAATTTCACTGTACTCTTTGCGCATCTACATTTAACCGTATTTCGGTCTCTAATGTAGACTCGAAGTGCAGGCGTTATATTACGTTCTCTCTATGGCTTGTTAAGTTTTAGGAAGCTTAGAGTGATGGAAAGGACCTTCTTTCTGTCTAAAGGTCCTTACGGATAACGAAATAAGAAAAGAGATTACCACAAAGGCAAGCCTATTGACACGGAACTCTATTTCTCTGTAGTTACGTGTATTTATTTATCCGTGAGAACCTGAATGTACGTAATGTCGTTGTCCACGAGAGAATCAGCAACGGGAACAGCTTCTATCCTTCGCGCGTTATAATCATTGTGGAAAAAGATCTTCGACGTGTACTCGTCAAGTCGATATGCGCAACGTTTTCTTCGTCATAGCTGTTCTTGATACTGCCCGCGAACCGGGAACAAAGTGGGAGATTTAAGGAAATAAAAAAAAAAAAACGATTATCGCGATATACCAGCTGTCGGAGACGGTCGATACTTTATAGGGCACACGAGTCGTCGCAACGAGAATCGAATGAAATGAATTCCTCTTTGGAGAGAAAATGCCACGTAGGTTCCTCGGCGCAATCAACCAGTAAATACTTTCGAAAAAAGTAACTAGATGCTCTACGTATAAAGATCTATCTGTGTATATCGTCGACGTAAAAACATGTCCAACTGTTACCAGTCGAATTCTTCAATAGCGATTCATCAACAAGAGGGCGTCAACTTTTCTCCAACTTTTTCAGGGTCGGAAATACAAGTCGCAATACCAAAGCTGTTATGGCTCGTCCTGCAGTAGCCATTCAGAATATGTTTCGCTCGATGAAACATCATCGAAAGATGACGATTTTAGGTTATAACTAACACCAGCCGGTGCTCATTTTCTTAGGATGAAAAAAAAAATGACTTGCTTCCTCGTTCGTGTGACACGCGAAAATTCATAGCGCACGCCGAGTTGAGCTATAAGAAGGACGGTCGGAGAGCGCGCGGGAAAGGCAAATAAAAATGCGATGATGTCGCACACGAGAGTGCGTGTGGGCGAAAATAGAAATAAAGCAGGGAGAATACGGAAAGGTCCAGCTGTTCGGGAGAGCAAGGGAAATAGAAAGGAGAAGAGTATCTCGTGGCAGAGCGCGCTGTGTCTGTATGCGGATGCGAATATCGAATATGCCGATGACTGGTTGTTAGCTTAAGTCAGGTCGAGAATAGAGCACTCGTGCAAACAGAAAAAGGTGCGAAAAGCTTGCACCCCTTGCATTCTGTATTTATCGTTTTCGTATAAATATATCATCGAGTCGGCGGCAATGATGTTTGGAGCGAAGAACTTTTGATATAATCGTTTCCACATCGGCTCTTCGCGGACGAATGCAATTTCTTCGCCATCACTGCGCAGGATTGGCTGCGGTGCGGATGAGGCCGTTCGGCTTTCAAACGCTATTCGTACCGGTTGAATGACGTGGGGGTGGTTTGGTCCAGGCAACGTGTTTCGAGGAGAAAAGCCCGAACAGGGCAATGGAGCTTTCGCGTCATTTTGGCCGCTCTGTTTGATCCGTCGACAAAGCTTCGCTCGGAAACCCCACGCCTTTCCGTGTTGAAGGCTCGCGGCGGAAAGAAGCTGAAGATTATAAATATAACGCAACGATGACCTGATTGTTGAAACGTTGTGCACACGAGTTTCCGGCGTTTCGAACTATATAGAAGGGCTGCGCGCGGCTACGAAGAGGTGGCTGGATATGCACAACCGAGGGCTAACAAAGCCTTTGCCTCACTCGAGCCCGCTCATTCGTTTGAGATGTAGAACCTTTTGAAGGTGTTGTTGATAATCCAGGGCACGAGCCCATCCGCACACGCTCTCACCTTACCCTTTGCGACTTTGTCCTTCTCGTCACCGCTTGGACTTTAAATGTGGACCGTATTCAAACGAGAAATTGATCGCAACGCCTGGGCAAAGGTACGCGGCCAATCATGGGAGAAGACGGAAAATGATGAATCGTTTATTTTTTAATTCATTCTAGATATCGATAAATGTTCATAATGATACATTGAAGGAGGACGCCACTGCGTAACTGCCCGCTTTCGATCGTTTTCTTTGGAATTTTTTTAAAAGAAACCTATCAAATACATGGTCAAAGGAACTTTTAGGCTCTATCGGAGTACGTAAAAAAAATTATCGGTCTAAAGAATACAAAATAGAAACGCGTTTGAATAAAGGTTAGTTTTTCGACCATAAGTTTCATATGAAAAGTGATATATTGTTTATAATGTTCAATCAATCGAAAATAGCGCTCGTACTTGACTGGGAGAGCAATCTTTGGTCAACTGGACGAAAATTGTTCGAGTTCTGCTGCGCGTGTCGATTTAAAAAACACGGTTTTTAGAAAAACGTGCGCACTTGATAAATTGGTGATTACATCTATGGGTATAGTTTTTGACAACGGGATCATTAATGACTGCGGAATGAGCTTATGCGTATTAAGCTATGAGATAGAAATGTACATTATTCGAATGAAAAATAATTATAAACGCTTGCGAAGGGGATAGTTATGCGTAATAATTTATTAACGGTACAACGTATCCCGTGACTGCAAAAAGCTTACGTGAAAATAAGCCACTCGCCCTTGTGATCGACCGCGATGGTTTCATTGCCCGGATTATAGGGCAATTATATATCCAGCCGATCTAACAAGTATGTCCTGTATCGCATCGTGAACCGACATTTTCCCGGGTACATTTTTTGCGAAACGAAAATTGAAATTTCTCCGCAGCCTTTAGCTATGAGTTGGTAGGTAATCTGCTCCTCCCGTTCGCTGGCACGATTTCGCGCCTCACAACAGTTCACTCGAGGAGCTATATGGAACCACGCGAAATTCTTGTTTCGAAGAGACCGCGGATAAAGTTGAGATATATATATATATAGTGGTTTGGTTAAATTCGAGAGCATGGAAAAAGACGTGGAAAAGAGAGACAGAAATAGAGAGCGAGAGGGCGGGCGGGGGGAGATAAAAAGGAAGAGAAAAAGATGGGACTTTCGAAGACTTCGATGCTGAACACTGTTAAAGTGGAAATTCGTGCACTCAACCTCCTCAACCACCTCTGTTATCTCTATTTCGGTGCGCGAACGTGAGGAATATGAACGACAGTTTTTCTCGATACGCATATATACACTTTATAGGAAAGCATACACATCCTCGGCATATTTTTTCCATGTGGCACAGAGTTTGCTCCGATCGGAACTGCCGTATACTTGGCGCATTGTGTACTCCAAAAAAAACGTCTGCGTTGGTCGAATAAATCCAGTCAATAGGGTGTTGAAAAGGTACGAATTCTTCTCGGCAGAGATAACAATAATAATAATAATCGAGAAAGCAGCAGCATTAAATTATTAACGTAGAAAACTTAGTTAAGTGCCCCTCGACCGTTTCCAAGGTGCTATACGGAGCCACATTCCTCAATTTTATCGTACCACTGCTCATCGAAAAGCACGAAACAGTCTAAAAGCCTTCGGGGCTTAAAAACTCCGAGGATTAGTAACGAAATCGTTAATTATACAAAATAGCGAAGAAACTTTCTCCCTGGGGCGTTGTAGATTTTTTTTCGGCCTGGTATATGTGGCCATCGAGCATTTCAGCCGTTCTCACTACTGGGGCAGTGGACACAGAATAAAGAAATTTGAAATCCTCTGAAGTCCTACTT